>VYYI01000072.1:0-59099 GCA_021029175.1 Bilobella aurantiaca | reverse complement strand
TACACTTGGGTTGTTATTAGGAACCATATTTGTAAAATTTTGAAACTTTACGGTACTTTTCCCTAAGGAAAGTAGAGGAGAACGGAAAGTTAGGTCCCGGCATTAAGCTTCTAAGTTTTATATTGAACAAACTTTGAGTTAAACTCCGATATGCATTACAAAGCGGACATTTTCAAGCATAACATTGGTCGAAACGGAGAAATAACCATACATGCAATTGTCGGCATCCACTGTAGTCTACTAGTACTCTTCTTCGACGTGTGTTGTTTAGGCTGCTTAGTTGACTTTAACAACCCGAAAACAAACTAACTGAAATTCTAAATTCGTGTCATTCTGTCACACCTTCTTTAATACGCTATTAAAAACCGAAACCGTGGTAAACAATCAACCAATAGCGGAAGTAGGGAATGTAGAAGAAATTCTTCGGAGCCATCCCGATAATTTTTTTTTGAAAAATAAGGTTTCAACTTTGGCGTTCAAAGATTCATTTACATCTGAAAAAAAGATTCTGGGTTTACTTACAGTTAGTGCAAAATAGTGTTTTGAAGGTGGTTTTGAGATCAAGAGTTTGTTTCTGAATGAAGAAAAGCGCTGGAGACTTTGGTACCATCATGAATTTTAGTTCTATGAAAACATATTATTTGACCATTTGAAACACCATTTGGACGTCAAATCGTCATTTCCGGGTGAAGGGGCAAGTGCGGTTATAGGAATCATCACAACTTTTAGTTTTAGAGACTGCTCTAAACCACTAGGCCAACACCAACCACCTAAACCGCCAACTCTTGATCTCAATTTATTAAAGCATTTAATTAGGATAAAGGCTATAAAGTTTTTTTGAAATTGAGGTAAATTTAGTTGTCAATAAGTTGGTTGGGTCACCTGACCCGTGTTTAAATTATTTTAAAAACAGTTCCGGAAAATGTGAATATTTCTGACAAATTTTAACATATTGATGACTTGATATTTATGACAATTGACAATGTCCTAGTTAACAAAAACTGATATTCTTAGGTTACATGTTTGTGTACTAGCATTTTGCTTCAGACATGTATCAATCCTTATATTGTGCTTATATTAATACCTAAAAACTAAATTATTATAAAATTAGAATGACTATAATAAATTATAAATATTAATTTATTTAAGAAACAAGCTTTCATTTGTTTTTAGTATTGGTTGTGATGAGTAGTAGAGTCAAGGATAGTTTTAGGGGCAAAGATGGATTTCCTTTTGTTTTTTGTGAAGAATGAAAAGGATGCGAAGGCGTTGAAAAGCATAAATCTTTAGTGAGGGCCCCGTGTAATGCCGTCACTAAGTGCCTTAGTCTACAAATTTGAAAACACACGTCCTATTATTTTTTATAGTTTGTTTTGTTGAAACCATCTTTTTTAAGCCAAGATTTTTAAATGAATAATCGTTTCAGACTCTACTTCATATGGACCAATGGTCGTTCCCGTTTGTTTTTTTAAATTTAAAAACACATTTTCCAATTTGTTTGTACCCTTAAACCTTGAAGGCGCGAGTTCCGGCTAAGCGTTGGTCTATTTGGTTGTGGTGATAAAAGGTTGTTAAATATTGCTAGTTCAGGTATAATTTTTCCTACTAAAATTTTTTTTATTTTAGGAGCTCTGCCATTTTATTATGTTTTAGAAAGTTAATGAAGCTAAAACGGGTTGAACATTATACACACCATAAAAGTACACGCATCCACGTGGATTTTGTATTCGTGTGCCGCACAGCGTACGCAGTACGAGGCCCTCATCTTACAGTCGGAAAGTGGGTGTACAGCAGAGTGAAATTACAGTTTGAGGCACCCAAGTTTTTGAACAAAAGTTGCGTTGTCCCCTTCAGAACAATTAAAATTTTAAAAACCAAAAATAATTTTTGAAAATGTTTAATCTACACCGAAATCAAAAGGCTTTTATGCTGTAACTTTTAAAGCGCCACGGTTGGAATGTCCTCTAATGTTGGGCCATTATGAGCAATCAGTCAATATTGTATCCCATTGACATTTGAGCTGTTGTCTTGAAAAGTTACACTTTTTCCTGAACCGATTGAGTTTTTTTTTGTGCTATCCAAGTAGAACATTAAGTTTTCGAGTGACACTCATAGTTTTCAACGGCAGAAGGAAGCTAAGACCATTCTTGAACCAAAACTGTTGTTTGGGTTTACGAAGGCAACTAAGTTTAAGTGGCTATTTTAAACTGGTTCTGTGAGTCAAGTTCTCTTAAGAAGGCGAACTTATTTCACTGTCAACTGGAAGAGGTTGTAGAATTCTTCCTGAATTTATTGTAATTGCCGTTGAATAAGAGGATGATGGGGTTGTAACTTAAGCTGCTTCTGTAGCCGAAATTCCGAGATTCGAAGTTGATGAAGTGTGAAAACTTGTTTTGTCTTTCGAGGCAGCGTACGTATCTCCGCATACGCATTTCCTCCAATACCGTAGAGGAATTACAATTTGATTCACTTCATCTTGGCTGAAAAGAGAAAGCGATTCTTCGCTGCTCCTTGAGGACAAAAAAGCAAAGTATTAAAATTCGGATTTCGATTTCAAATGGAAAAAAAATTCTCTCTGCAAGCCTCCTTTTTTCAAGAAGCTAAATCTCTAAAGTTTTTGAGAATTTATAGTTAGACAAAAAAGAGCACGGAAAGTAGTATTCTGAATTTAAAATAGTCCCAAGTAACCATTTCACTTTTTCTCGACTTTATGTTCTTTTCTCTAGTCTTCCTGCTTGTTCATTTTTTTTTTCAAGCATATAATTCTCCGGAAGAGAAATTGAATCTTGGTCCCATTTGAACCGGCTTCTATTATTCAATTAAAGATTTAGCGCCACTAGCTGTCGACGGTTCTAGCTTCAGAGCGCTACAAATAAAGTCATTTCGAGCTGGAAATGACTCAAACATTTCTATTGAAGCTGTTTCCGGAAGAAACTAACTGCGTCAGTTTCAGGACCTTTGATAAGTGAAATGTGAAAAGAAATAAAACTACTCTAGAATCCTATTCTCTACGGAAATGCTCTATTCTTCTTTTTATATTTTCTTACAAGAGTTACAATATTTATTTTGCAAGATGTAATTTTTACAATTTTATTACTGGGCGTAATATTCACTAATAAATGTATGAAAGGCTTTTCAAGTCTGGTTCAGAAACGTGATGCCAGAAATTCAGGGAGTAAACGTTAGTATTGTAGCCAGATGTTAAAGGAGCGTCGAAACGATTTTTGAGAGAATGGCCCTTGAAGGGAGTATTAGATGGCGATGATGCTGTTGATAATAATTGAGAGGGTCGCTTGAAAAGGTTGGTTCCTACAAAATCCATGGAAACGTTTGGAGTAAATTCTTGGTATTCTGAATTAGTAGACACGTTACATTAGAGTTAGTGAATCAGAATCGGGAATTATTAGGATGAGTTTTGTTTTCTTCCTCTGCTCCAGTGCCCATTGCAATTGATGCATTATTTGCGCTTTAAGATCCAAATACAGTCAGGGTACTTAAATGTAAAACCAGGAAGGGGATCTGGAGACCAGATGTGCTGTATTACTTTCAACTATCATTTGTATTTCACTCATATTTATTTATTTGGAGTACTTTAATGGATGAGGTTCTTCTCAAGAACATTATGTTGAGCAACTTTAAATAAATTGACTAATACTTTAAAAGGTTAAGTATTAATTGCAATAGAAGTTTATATAAAGGAAAAAGACTTGACATTCTCGCAAAGAGGATGTTCAATGTGAAATGAGAATAGAAGTTATATCTTAACACTTCAATTTCATTCTATTAAAAAGTCGGCCTAAATCTTTACAATTTTCAAACGTACCCTACTGCTGAATGAATAAAGCGTATGAATTTCTTTATTAAAAGTTGTGTCTTTAAGATGCTTAGCATTTCCAACCTTATTGCGAGCCCTGATTGTCCCTTCTACACCTTGGGACAAAAATCTTTGAACTTAGGTTATATTTATCCGATGGACGCAAAAATACAATCGGAGATCGTTGACTAAAATATTAAGTCCATTAAGATAAGATAGCAAGTGGATTGTGACATTAAGCTCACACTACCTCTGGTGGGCCAAATCAAATGGGGTGGGGTTAGAAGTGGCACATATGTCGCCATGAGCTCCTGGATATCTGCCTCTGCAAGTCGTATCATTAGTTGCGGCGCTGTAGTATAACCGGCGGTGGCCAACTGTATTGTCTCAAGAATTTGCAAGCAACAGTTTAAGAGCTTACCTGAGTAATTGATTCCCAAAAAGAGTTACATGCTACTAGCAACATAAACATCTTCCCAGCTTCTCACAAACATTAAGCATTAAACAATAGGGAATCTCAATTTTTTGATAGATTTTTAAAATGAGTCTTTAGCGAATGTAGATCATCATCTCTCTTTCTTATTGGGTTATTAAGCTTTAATTTGTAAAAACGTTAAGTTAAATTAGTATTTTTTAAATTCTCAACAACTATAAACTAATTGGAATGAATTAAAAGTCAAAATGGACGGTGATGGTATATAAACAACTCGAAGGCTAATTGTAAAAAGAATGCAGGTGGTAGGAATTGAACCCTTGATGATTTAGTTTATAGCAACAGTAATCTATTACAGTGAAACTTCGATATAGTAGACTTCTTTATAGTGGAAACTTCCTTATAGTGTACATTTTTGGAACACTTGTTTCCTTTTATGGGAGGTTTATATGTTAAAGTATTTATTACAGTGGACCTCGTTATATTAGAAACTCTGCAATAGTTTAGGAAATTTTTTGTTCTAGTGTCCAAACAGTGACTATAGTAGATTTTGATTACAAAATCTTCCCTAAGCGCCAAATATAAACCCAAATTTGCATAAAACCCAAACCTAAACAAAATTTCTATTGGGTAAAGCGCTTCAAATACGATTTACAAAACTGAAATGAAAACTGTAAGTTGCAATGCAGTGTGGATTCTTCAAAAAAATGTCATAAATACACGTAAGGAGCACTACAAATAGCTTCTCAAAATTAAGCTAATAAATACCTAATATGGTTAAATCACAAATTTGCTTTGTCAATGGGTTTAATAATGCATTTAATTCAATATCAATACACTTGCCTTTGACTACAATTAAACTAATTATTGTTTAAGATAATTTTGAATGTCATGATATGAAGCAAATTCTTATTGTTTACCGCCTACTACATCGTACTTGGTTTGAATTTGCATTGAACTAACAAGGCTTCTGTCAAACTATAAAATTTAATATATGTATCATTCTTATAAGGCATTGACTATACTATAGGGGCGGATTTCTTTATAGTAGAATCTCGCTATAGTGTATGAAAACCCTGACTCCATTTCATAGACTATAACGAGTTTTCACTGTACCATTAGATCACTTTGTCTCTTTTTGTAAATTCTCTGAAAAATGTTGGGAATGGAAATACGGAAAATCATGAGGGAAAAATCAAAACATTTTGTAAACAATTCTTTTAACAGTTCAAAAAATTTGAAAAAGAGGGCATGCGCCCCTAACTCCAACACACATTTGGACAGAATGCCTCCAGTTTCGGTCACCCTCATTTCTATTAGCTGAGGGCATATTTGTTTCTGCAAAAAGCACATATTTTTTTGACACACAAGTGCAATTTTAACGGCCTTAAGAGATTTTCGAGGGTTCTGAAGCAATATCTTTTCATAAAACTGTAATAACTTTAAATCCTTTGAAGGGCTACGTTTTTAAGTAGAAACGATTTTAATGATATTAGTGATAACAATCCTTTGCGGGTTCCGATATGAAATATACGTTCATTTTCAACGGATGGGCTGTTAACATCTTCAGCCAAAATAAACGCACTTTAAAGCTAGGAGAATTCGCTTTTGGGAGTTTTCATGAATATTGAGGGTACAAATAATCCTAGAGCCCCCTTCTCCCGGAAACCACCACTTAACCTCACAAACCCTTCCCAAGGTCAAATTCTAGGTTTTCATGAAACAAAAAGTTACGGTGGTCTGAATGACCTTGCAACCCTTTTCACCCGAAAATGAACTTTCTAGTTGAAACCCTGCTTTTACTTAAAACAAAAGTTTGTAATGGTCCTAATAATTCCAGGGTCCCCGTCCACACGGAAATGATCTCTTGAATTCTAAAACCCTCTACACCCCAACTTCAGTTTTCTAATCTAATTACTTTAACCTAATTTTTCGAATAGCTGATGTAACCTGTTTAGTATTTCTACTTGGTTGACGTTTTTACTACGGTTTATTTTAGTTTATTAATAATATTATTTAAGTCCACAAAACTAAACTTGGAATTGTACAGACAAAATGTCTACATAAATTTAATGGTCGTAACACACATAGGCCCTTCATCGCTGGATAATGCTAATGTTGAAAGGAAGTCTGTGTGCAACAGTGCTTTTTGTTATATAGAATGTACTGGAGGCTTCACGTTAAGGGCTGCAGTGTTTGGCTGTATTATTAAAAGGAAGTTGGGTTTTCTTGAAGTTGGAGAAAGTATTTGGAGAAAGTCTTGCTCAAAATGTGCTTTAAATATGGGAGATCTTAATCCTGGCCAATTTTTCCTAAATCATAAAGGGGACGCACTGTTTCTTTTACTTTTGTCCCTCACTCCCTGACACAGATATCAAACTGTCATTCCGCCACAAATTCTTTAATAGTACAACTCCATGCTATTACGCTACTCAGCAAAAAACTAAAAATCTAATAAGATAAATGTAAGATGTAAATTTGGACTCATTTTTTGAATAAAACTTTATATTAACAGCTTAAAGGCGGTAAGCACATAGGTACTACGACATAAAAACCATGTTTATAGCCTGCAAATTAATGCCTTTAGTAAATATAAATGTTTTGTTTTGTAACATTTTTGTTGCAGTATTATAGCAAGCACTTCTCGTTTTAGTGGATAACAATAATTACTTCTGGAATCATTCCATATTAATTAAAACATTAATTCAAATTATTTTACGTTATTTTCCAAAAACGGAATTGACTTCTACAAATTTTCAGTTATTTAAATGAAATTTCCTTGGTTCTCTGGATGTGAAGGCGTAGAAAGGGCCCTTTCAAAAGGCCCTCCAGGGGCGCTCACTATGGGCATGACTCTATGCATTTGAAAACACTCCTCCTATTACTTTTCAATTCAGCAGTATTGGGTAATCATGTACGCAGTTGGGGTCATACCAACCATAGTCCCATGTAGGTATTATGGACACCAAGCATTGAATCTTCAAACAAACTGTTTCTTTGACTGCAGCGGTTCTCCTCGTATACATAATTAAGTCTTAGCTCATCAAACACTAAAAAACTCGTTTTATTCATTTGATATTACGTTAAATTATTGACGTCTAGTTGTTTAGGGGCTTGGTTTATGCCTCCCCGCCAGCCAGCCTGAGAACGAGTAATCAAATCTGTTTTAAGCCACTTTTCATGGTAGAAATTACCCTGAAATTAAAATAAATTAATATCGTTGGAAAGTGATTTGTAATTGTAAATACAAATAACTGGTTATAAGCCTAAAAATTAAAGATTCACATAAGAAATTGTTTTAGGTGTTGATCGTTGCGTTTTCAACCCAATTTTCTGAGCGTGTGTCTGAGGTGGAGTGGACTTAGTTTAAGTCTTTAAAATGATAATTCAATCAATGACTTCTTCTTGGTAAAGTGTAATTGGCCCGGTTGATAATTTGTAGAAGATCGCAGCATTGGGAAGATATCTTTGTATGATCGATGATGGTCGAGAGTAGAGTGAGAAAACTGATTCTTTTGTTGAAAACATTTTTTTCCCCAAGATTTCCAAATGATTAAGCGGTAAAAAGCCTACTCAATTCTCCTCCGACTTTCTCATTTGGATCAAAAACCGCTCCATTGTTAAAACTTAAAAACGTATCATTATTTTCCTCAGAAAAAAACTAGTATTTTTTTCAAATTCGTTTGTTTCCTTAAATTTTTTGAAGGTTTAGGTTTCAGCCCAACCTTTGCGACATCTCGACTCCGGAGATGGTCCAAGGTGTTAAAAATTGTTTGTTGAGGTATACAATTTTCTTAGGAAAAAATTCGTGTTTTTAAAGATTTTAAAGTGTTTTCAATTTTTTTTGTGTTCGAACGTAGTTGGTTCATGAAGCGCAAAGGTTGAAAAGCCGGGTTGAATATTATACATTCTATGAAAAGCACACGCATCAGCACTGGATGTTGTATTGGTGCGCCGCACGGCTTTTGGTGTTTTGGGCGAAGCAGCACAATAACCTCATTTTACAGTGGGTAAATTGACTATAAACAGAGTGAAAGTGCTTTTTGAGGCTCCCAACTTTTCAAACAATAGTCGCATTTTTCTTTTTCCGAACACATAAAACACTGAATACCAGAAATACATCTCGAAAAAGTTTAATTTAGTGCCAAAATCAAAAGGCTCTTATGCTGTAACATTTAAAAGGCCACATGTACAACTCACTAATGTTTGGCCCTTGTGAGTGATCTAAATAAGATCAAATCTCATCGACTCATGAGTTTTTGTCTTTATTTTCAAAGTTGACATTGAGAAATGTCAATGGAAGAATTGAGGTTTTTGCTCCATGAAAAAAAGAACCTTGGCTTTGTAAGTGACATTCATCGCTCATTGCATGAGGAAGCGTATCCTGAGCCAAAAAAAAAATTGGTTTTTGAGTTTACGAAGGCAGGGAATTTTAAGTGACTAATTTAAACTTTTTGAGTGGGTCAAGTTTCCTTTAGAAGACAAACACATTATACTTACTGTCTACCGGAAAGGGCTGTAGAATTCTTCTAATCTTTGAATTTATTGCTATTGTCGTCGAATGTAAGGACGTGGACGAAGGTGAAGTTGAGCCGAATTGCCGAGATTCAAAGTTGATGAAGTGTGAAAATTTGTTCTGTTTTTCCAGGCGGAGTGCGAGTCCCCTCACACGTTCTTCCCCAAAAACAAACTGTAGAAGAATTCGATTTTGATTTACTTTATTTTGGTTGGAGGGATAAAGCTATTCTTCGCTGCTATTTTAAGGCAAGGAAGCAAAGATAAATTGAAATTTACATCTCGATTTCAAGTGAAAAATTTTCTCTCTGTTAACACTATCTTTCTTCAACCTTTGTTCAAGAAGCTAAAAATTCTAGCTTCTCAAGTATTTATATTTGGAAGAAAATAGAAAAGAGTAACTAGTTTCTCTGAGCTAAAAATATACGGTAAGTCTCAAGTAACCACTCTATGACTCCAGTTTCCTTTTTTTGTATCCAGCATAGCTCCACGTCCGGAGGAGAAATCGAATCTAGGTCCTAGGTCTAGAAATTTGAATCGGCTTCTATTTTACAGTACAGATAAGTCCAGATTTAGCGCCTCGACGGTTCTAGGTAGAGAGAGCTGTGAATAATGTTGAAAAATGACAAACATTTTCAATAAAACTCTTGCCCTAGCACAATAACTGCTTCAAATCTAGTATAAAATTCCTATTCTCTACCTTTTTTTTTTACAGTTTTTTGCAAGAGGCAGATACATTCAACTCCATTTTAAACTCCATAATATTTTGATTTTTATTCAAATTACTTCGTGTAAATATCAAGCACAAATGTGTCGGCGTGCTACTGGTTAGGGGCACTTCTCCTCCTGGGTGGAAACAAAGAGTACTACTTTGATATGTATTTTCAATAACGTACTTTGAAGTCATGAGAGTGCTGTTGGCAGGCAAGGAAAGTCTTTGCAACGTCTTTATTATTATTCAATCAGGAATTTGCCTTATCACCCTCCTACGTTTTCGTAAAATTTGGAAATGTCTCGTGCTCCGGCAACATGATGCATGCTTGATAAGAACCAAGTCATTTAAGAACTCCGGCGTAGTCCCTAGAAAGGCTTGTGGTGAATTCAAGGAATTCTGAATCAGTACAAACCATACATTCGAATAAGTCAATCCAAAATTTTATTAGATTTATAATGATGAGTTTAGTTTTTTTTGTCTGCTCCAGTGTTCATTGCACTTAATGCATTATTTCCGCTTTAAGATTCAAATAAAACCAGGATGTTTAAATGTCGAACCGGGAAGGAAATCTGCGAACCGGAAGTACTGTATGACTTTCAGCATTATAATTTTTATTCGGGGTACTACAATGGAGAGTGTTCTTCTATTTAATCATTTTTGGAGCAATTGCAGTATTAAGTGCCCTAGAATGGTAATTTGTAACACTTAATTTTTAAAAACCTCTATTGGCCCAACCCCCGAGTCTATTTAAACGTCTATTTCTGAATGAATGAAGAGTATTTATTTCTTAATTAAAATTGTCTTTTTTTTTCATTTGCATGACATATTAACCTTCACAGCGAGTCTTAGGTGTCATATCTCGACCTTATTATAAGGATCTTTGGGCATGATATATGTTTACTCGCTACAGTCAACAACACAATCAAATAGGGTTGACTGAAGTATTAATTCCCATTAAGCAGGTCTTGCGAGTCAATTCAAATGGGGTAGGTTACAAAAGCGGTACATATAAAGTGGCTCCACATTTACTAAAATCTTTCAATCCGCATGCTACCGTTAAGAACTTACGCTGAATAAATGCTTTCCAAAAAGTGTTAAATGCTACTAGCCAAATAGAGTTCCTTGTCTTTATAGACAACGCAGATCACCACCCAACATCCCCAATGGGTCGTTAAAAGTCTCCTAAATAGCATCCTTTTGTTGTGAAGGATTTATCGGTGAGGATCTGGTTTCTAAAAATTATGTTTTATTGTTTTTTTTAAATGTATAGTTGGCATTAAAGCTATAGTTTAAAGTTTAAATACTAAATGACATAAGAGTAATTATATCGAGTAGTCTTTTATATTAACTCGGGATTTGCGAGCCGTTATGCTTGTAGAAGTTGCACAAATTGAATTTGATTGACTATTTGTTAAAGTTTGAAGTTCATAATCAGTTGAACTTTTGCCTCACTCACACAGGTCATACACTAAGACTAGCATTGGATTGACCTTAATTGCATCATCGTTTAGAAGGAATAAACGTTGACGCCACATCCTCTAAACATTATTTATATCTTTAAAAAAAATTTAATATTATATTTTTTGGAATTGTTATTTGACAAAGTAAATTTCATTTAACGCTTATATAGTGTAGTCCCTAATATTAATCTTATTTCAGGAATTTGAGGACCCTGATATTTATTGAGGCTGCAAGATTTAAATTTGATTGACTATTTGTTAATAAGTTTTAGGCTTGCAATCCGTTCGATTCTTGCCTCACTAACTTATTTCAGACACAAGGAGTGTTGTTTTTTCTGTCAGAAAATCATAATTTTGTAAGATTGATACATAGCTGACTTTTCTCTAAGCGACCTTTGCCTTGACGTTGTTTATGTGCTTGTTTTCTTGCCAAAGAGGGAGGCTTTCACGTAAATTGTGTGGCAGAGTGGTGGAGTAGGGGGATGTGAGGAGTATGACAACATTTTCTAGAAATGATTTATGATTCTTCATTACTCAAAAGATGGAATCGAGAGAGATGTTCAAATGGCTGTCGGAACTGTTCAGAAATTTCGCTGAGTCATGTGTCTCCTCATTGGTAGCGTTCCTCAACTTTTTGAAATAAAGCGGCTTCGCAGTATGTGTGTGCATCATCCTCAAAAATGCTTATTACTGGCCAATTTTGGAATTGAGGCTGTAGGCATTAGTTGTGGATTTGAATTAAAGTTGAATATTATGAAAGCCAATCGATTATACTATCAGACAGCTTCTTTTTAACAATGCTAAAAGTGGGGGTTAATATAAAAATATAGTGGGGGCTATTGTTCCGACAATAGCGAACGATGCAGATGCCCATGTAGGCTTGATGGAAGAGGCTGGAATTGGAAGGGAATCATGACCGTAGAAAACAATAGGCATAATTGTGCGTAATCGCCTTAAATAAGTACTTGGAAGGGCATGGCCGCTTCCGAAACGAGAATTAATCTGCCATGAGATCTCCAATTATCCTGTCCTTCAATTCAATGAAATCGACTCAGCAGGCATATAGAATTTAACCTCTTCAAGTTCAATGATGAATAATTTTGAAGAAATTTAGAATGGAGAAAACATCTAGAAATACTGCAATTGGGGGGCTGAAAGTATCTCGACTCGACTAGCAATTCCGATTTCGAAACCCAGTGTCTTAATAATTATCGAACAGTAGATTATTCCTGAAGATTTCGAACTTACCGACAATATCACGACATAATCAAATCATAATTAATTCAGCTCCAGGAATCATATTTCTTTCTTTATTTATGTGATCCTTCAATATTAAACAACATCAAAAAGAATTATGCTATTATTATTCTATTATTAGTTGCTTTGATCCATGGCTGAAGACTTGAGTGTTTTTAATCAGTTAATGTCTGATGCGTAATAATGAAAGCATTAATAAACTAAAATGACTGAATGTCATTCTCTAATGGTGTCTGTCTGCCCGGAATGGCGCATTTGACATTTGGATTTATCTGAGTGTGTATATCTGAGTAAATCGTTTTGATGAAAAGCATGCATTCATAATACTTAAGATATGGATTGTGCAATTCCAGCACTTAACTCTTATTAACTCACTTAATTCATTGGATTGTTTATAGAGTACACATTTTGAAAGATTTTCAACTCTATTCAATTTGCGTTTACCAAGGTGGTCAGAATCAATAAAACTGCAAATGCAAACAGGCAGCATTCTTTGTTCTCTTCAAAGTAGCCGCTCTGTGCTCGGCAATTTTCATTTGATACCTGTACAAGAGAAGGCTGGTATGTATGTATTAGGAGTTTCTCAAAATTTAATAGCTCTATTTTTTCCCTTCCAAAAACTGTAGACAAACTTTTAAAAAATTTTGAAAACAATTTGTACAATAAATTTTGTGGAGATTCAAAGTTCCAGAGTTCCATCAAAAGCTGCAGACTAAGTTTTTGAACAAAATCTGATCCTTTTATGCCTGGAATCTCCCTGAAATGAAGAAAGTAGAAAATAAAGAAAAAGTAGGAAAGAATTAGTGGAGAGCTAATAAATATGATCCCATTAGCCCTAATCAGATAACCCTCTTCTAACTACGTGCACTCAAAACTTTTTTTTTATTGCGGCTTTAGTCTCTAGCTTTATTAATTAAAAACTAAAAAGAGGCTGACACCACTTTCTAGACACTCACTGATTTCGAATTTTTAATAAAACGAAACAAGTCACTCTCAGAACATAGAGAAAAGTTACATTAAAACATTGCATGATTTGCTTTGGTTCAAAGCTTATTCTAATAAGTCTTCAATAAAAGTATATCTCAGAAATGGGCCGTAAGGATTCGGCGTGAGAACCAAACCTTTCTTAATTTTCTGACCATTGCTTCTTCTGGCAGTAAATATTACAGTGACCGATATAAAAATAAATTAACTTCAGGCAAATTATAAACTGAAATAATTGAACCGTATAAAATTCTGCAGTTATAATATAAATAAAAAAGTTAGTTCCTACGCCTCAACAAACGAACAAATTTGAATTGTTGTAATTTTAGCTTTTCTTAGCTAGTCTTTGCTTACATACTAAAGCATCGATTCAGCTAGATTAAGGGCAGAGTAATCTCTTGAGATGAGGCTTAGGTTAACCAAAGGATTGTGGAATGTATGCTATAGACCTCTTTTGTGAATTTATTTATAAGGATCACGCAATGTTGCAATGGCTGGTGGAAAGTTTTGAAGATCCCGCCTTATTGTGTTTTCATTGAAATTCTCAACAAAGAGAGTTATGGTTTCCCTAGTGTCAGGTTCAATTTCAAATCTTTATGTATACAGTGAATACACATTCATACCCATTCGTATCTAGACGCATACCACAGTTCCAAATTGTAGTCAATGTTTACTATGCACTTCACCACAGGTATAACTACAGCACTTAGACATCCGCACATCATTGTGGCTGATGATCTAGGAAGTATTTTTTATTCTAGACTGGTGGCCCAGGAATTGAAAGATGCCCATATTTGTGTAAGTGGCCCCTCGTAATTTGTTTTATTTAGAAGAGCTAAATTAGCCTAGGTGTAAAAAAAACTCCATTTTTTAATTTGCAGGAAACATTGTTGAAGCCTTTTTTCTGCTTTTATGGTGTTACGCAGATATTCCGAAGTTTGAACTTCGGAATAACTTCAATAACAATTTATTACGATTTTTGTGAGTTTTCAATACTGCTGAATTTTTTTCTGTTTTATTAGTAGCGGAAGCGAAGCTGAAAGCTACTTATGTTTTCTTCATTTCTGTCCGTTCGTTCGTCAGTCCGTCGGAGTCACACCTGAATCTCAGGAACCACTGAACATATCTCAAATCTGTTTCCTGTGATGCGTTCCTAAGGTTAACGCGCACTTCAAGTTTGTTTTTGTTGGACCGGAAGTGACCAAACGTAAAATGTCAAAGTCAAGTGATATCATTCTACGACAACATGTAAAATGACCTCTACAACTGTGACCCCCTAATGACCCTCCACATTACCCCTTGACCTCAAAATGACCTTTCAAGGTCAATATCTAGTTTTGGATAAATCAAAAAGTTATGATGGTCCTGATAATCTTAGAACCCCTCTTCCCTCGGAATTTTCCCCTTGACCTCTAAGTGACCTTTTAAGGTCAAGCTCTAGTTTTGCATAAAACGAAACGTTATGATGGTCCCGATGATTCTAGAGCCTTTTTTCACCCGGTTATGACCCCTTGAGTTCCGAATGACCTATCAAGGTCAAACTCTAGTTTTGCATGAAACAAAAAGTAATGATGATTATGGGGACCTAAAACGCCTTGTATACTTAAAATGGCCTATCGACTTCCGGAAAGCAAGACTTCTATTTTCCAGTCTGATCTTAATATTTTTCTAGTTCTGTTTCTTACTTGACCGTTTACCACGGTTTATTATTAATACTGTTAGCGGCATTTATTTTTTTTAAATTTGCATATTTTTGTATAATATAAATCATTAAGGAAGTTCCATCCGATCTATTTTTATGTTTCTATATGTTTTCCATCTGGACTTTGTAAAAATGTCGCTGACTTGTCCCGAATGATCATCTATGCCCAAGCGTAAACAAAGAATCTATTTAGACGCAAGTCTACATTGTGCCCACATGGAAAATAATTAATTGGAGGGCTTCCATGGAAAGGAGCGGATCAGATGAGGGATGGTCAATTTATTCCTTTGATGATCATTGGAAATCGGGATAGAAATCTTGAAATAAAAATCAATAAAATACTTTCAGGATTTTGGCTCAAAATAAAACCGTTCATTCAAAGTTCAATTTGAACAAAAGTAGCTTTGTATTCAGAATTTTTTTTAGAAACTTTGGAATTTTATTCAACGATTGTTTACTAGGTTTTCTAGGTAGGTATATTGTTTCTAGGAAGCTTTTTAGGCGAAATCCTACCAATAGGGTTAGGGTAGTGCTTGTGCATAATTTTACGTTCTACATTCTAAATAATTGAGGAAAGAGGGGGATTTTGTATGGAATTTATGTCTGATCGGAGTGTGGAGAAAGTGTAAAAGTTAAACGATGGGCTTTTCTTCCCCTTTTCCTAACGAGGAAGAAGTGATGGAAAAACTATGTTGTGTTTTGGGCCAAAAGAAAGTAAGGTTTCAGTGCTTTTACTACTTTCTCCTGAAACACCCTTCTTTCTTGTGGTTATCATTAAAGGGAATTGAGGTCTAATGCATTATGCATGCCAAGGACCCTGATTCCTTCCATTAGGCCAAAAAAAAATTCAGGAAAAATTGAAAGAAAGCAGAATCCCATCATCTTCTACCGCTCTCCATTTCCTCTAATTGATTCTCCGGGGCTCAAGGATAAGATCACTTCTGGAGGCGTCGGGAGGCAATAACGCTAAGCTTCTAGTAATAAAGGTGCGGAAGAAGAATCCTGCCACTAATTCTCCTAAAGTTCACTTCCTAGAGAGATACCAAAGTTTGGATATACTTTGATACTCCTTTCAGCATAGCATCCTAAACAAACTATTTTTGTTACTAAGAATAACAAACTTGAAGCAAATAATATTGGCTCAATTTTATTCCATCTTTCTCAATCATTACTTTTAAGTATTCAACTTATTCTCGCATACTAGGCGAGTGATTTAAGTAGAGCCAATCTTTAGGTTAATAATTCATTCATTTGAAATATATTTATAATTTTTTGTTCGGACTGATCGTATCTCAAAATCCCCGCTTTTCCGCCGCATACGTGGAAAGCCAAATCTGGTCAAATTGGATATTTTAATTTCACTTTTTGCAAAATTGTGTGGAGGCTGAACATGGGTCGGTATGCGCAAGGCGGTGCTCAGCCTCTGCCAAGCAGAAACCGCATTTGCTTAAGACCTCAGAACTTCCTAGTCAACTCAACCAGGCCGAAACCAGCCCCCCCCCCCTGACTCACTAGCACACATAAACATTGACCAGACCTATAGGCGAATGTCAAATAGCATCAAAGAATTGCGTAATTTTATATTATTTGACCTACCGCCCTACTGCAACAGAAGTATGGTACATATCGTGGCAAGAAATTATGGAAAATATGGCCAGATCTCTCCGATATAGACATTTGTAAGCTTTTTCTCGAAATTGTTATTTTGTATTACAGTTCTACTGTGTAAGCGTCCGTAACGAGTGAGATTTTTTTAACATGTTATATTTTTTGGTGTTCGTAAGTACTCTGAACCTGGAGCTCAAGCGTGGTTATAACAACTCGAACGTTTCAGATTTGAATAGTAACGCCTTTGATTTGTTTACAGTTTGTATTTTGTAGATGAATTCTGAGCATAAATGCCCATTCTATGGCAGAGCTACACTTAAGGTTCGAGCTTCATTTTTGTATACTTTAATATTCTATTACTATTTATAACTTTTTTTTTCAACATGAAAGCGCTGAGAGTTGAAATTGTAGCCCTAAAACCGTGAAGGGTTCTTAAGGATACCCAGTAACAGGAGGGGTTGTTTAGGCTAGTATGTAAGTAATGTCAACGATATTTAATAAACCGTTGCAAACACACGCAACTTAACTAGCGTATTGTTCTGATTTCAAAATACTTTCCAGAAATACTAGCAAAACCACGAAAAAGTAAAATTATCGGGTTGGGGTCAATCACAACCTCATCCTAAAATGGTTGAAGAGTCAGAGATAAAGCTAAAACCATCCAAACTTTTTGATTAAGGCAAAACAAGCAAAAACCCACAAAACCGATTTTTTGGTTTTTTGGTATTGAAATTTTTGTTCCTTGAAATTATAATATATGCAAAACTAGCAAAAATCGGAATTATCGGATTTGGGGTAATTTAGAGGGTTGTCAAATTAAGGGGGAATTGTAAGGCCCATCTTCGAACTTGGCCTTACCCTTGACCCATACTACCTTTATCTGAACACAGATTTCAAAAAGTTGACCCGTTCGAGAGTTATCGGGCAACCAGACGGACAAAAGGACGGACAGACAGAATATTCCCATAAAGTAGCGAATACGCTACTTACAATTAGTATCTTTTTCTTAAGTTTTAATTGAAATAAGAGTGGCTAATAACTAGTGAAAACGTGTTTCGAAATAAAGAATTATCTAACAAATTGGACAATTTTGCCTAACTGTGCAGTATTTCCAACTATTATCCAGGTTTAATCCCTCAATTCCACCAAACCAATATTTCAAAATGTGAAGTAGTTTAACGCTTCAGTGTAGGGATATGGCAGTAAGTGAGGGGTAGTAATGGTGGGCTCAAAAAATGACATGGTACAAATTTTTTTTCTTAAACTTCTTAGAAATGTCTAACTCGTTGAGATCTGGCCTTACTTTAATGCGGTGGTAAATGCGCGGCGGTGTGGTAGTAACTCCTGGATGTGGAAATTATTGTAAATTGACAACACGGCACAAATCAATAGAAAACGATATAACTAAATGCTCTTATATTTTGCCAACATAGCAGTGCTAAGGTCTATAAGCGACACTAGAGCAAACTTTATTTGTGATTCTCTCTGTATTCTTTATGTGCAATTTTATAGCGACTTTCTTTATCCCAACTGCCACTCAATCACTTTCTTTGTTTGCTTCTACGGTCCCTCCAGCCAATCTTCTACCACTGCTCAATCACTAAGGACATCCGCGATTATACGTTGGTGAATCCCCCTCGTTCGATTTTCATAAAAATTGGTTTCTATAATGTATTTTGAGCGCTAAATCCGAATTTGCCATCCCCGTGACCATAGGGGGTCAAATTTAACCGCTAGAGGTCACCAAACTTTGCAAAAATTATGAGAATTTCTTGGTTATTTAGAATTTTAAGGTGAAAATAGACCTCAAGAGGTCACGAAAGTGTGAAAAATGAATGCTCCGTCGAAAACGCCTCTAATTTGAGCCCTTGCATGCACATTCACTCAAGGTCAAGGAAAAGGAAGGGGCCACTTAGGGGGTCAACTTTGACCCCCTATGGGCACGGGGATAGCAAATTCGGATTCAGCGCCCAAAATACATGCTAGATACCAATTTTTATGAGAATCGAACGGGGGGATTCGCTAACATATAATCGCGGATGTCCTTTGACATCAAGCAGACGGCTGAAGGAATAATTAAGTAGCGTACTAGCTACTTTATGGGAATGCTCTGTCTGTCCGGTTTAAACCGGACGGACAGTCCGGTTGCGCCATAACTCCCGAACGGGTTAACTTTTTTTCAAATCTGTTTTCAGCTAAGGGTATTAGGGGTCAAGGGTAAGGCCAAGTTCGAAGATGGGCCATAGGGGTCATACCCTTCACCCTCATTTTGACGACTCTCTGAATGAACTGCAAATCCAAAAATCGGTTTGGTCAGATTTTCGCTAGTTTTGCACGAAATAAAAAGTATTGATAATTTCAATTACCAAATACGTAACCCCATACTCTTCATTCTTATATCTATGACCCCCTAAAAGACCCTTCAATCCGAAAAATCCGATTTTTTTATTTTTGCTAGTTTAGCATATTACCAAAAGTTCAGGACCTCAGTGAATCTAGACCCTTTGACCGTATTAAAATGACCCTCAAAACCGAAAATTCAGGATTTTTTAAATTTTTGGCTTAAAATAAAAATGTAAGATGTTACCATACATAAAATGGAAGGTTATGATGGTACCAATGACCTAGCTGACCATTGGCCCTTTACCCCAAAAGTTCGATGACCCCGAAAATGACCCCCAAAATTGAGTTTTCGGATTTTTGAAAATTTTTGAGTAAAAAGCGTAAATGAGAAGCTGTGCTGGTACCAATGATCTATGTGACTCCTGGCCCATTCCGCGCAGTGTGATGGCCCTCTAACCGACTCCCAAAACCGAAAAATCGGCGTATTGGGGTTTTATTTGTCAAGTTTATTTGCATTAGTTTAATACGCTACTTACATGCGTTTGCAACGGTTTATTGAATAAAGGAAATTGAGACGAGGGATCAGTTTGACACCAAGGACTACCTGTTTTGGCCTAACTGAAAATGAAACCTTGTTGAAATTGCAATAACTCCCTGATTAATGGTAGCAGCATCAGACATTTGGTTTTGTTTGATTCAGAACCTACGGGAAGTAATGTAGCTGTAGCATCTAGGCCTGCCCTATTCAACTCAAAATGCTAATTCTGAACAAGCTCAGCTTATCAGTGAATAACAAAGCGATTTTGTAAAACTGACCTGAAATGATACTGTCAGATAAACATTTTGAGCAGAATTGATTTGATTAGGCGAATATTATACTTTTTGAATAAGCATGACTGTAAATGGGAATTTATGGACCGTTTGGCTTTCTGTAGTTTACATTTATTTGAAATGCATGATTTAGTGAAAGGAGTTTATCGGGTTTAAGAGAAAGTAAGAGGCATTCTTTTTAGTTTAATCATCTTCTGGGCAAAGCATGGTACCTGAAAGTGAAAGGTAGAAAAGAGCAGAGAGCAAAATTTACCTTCGTTTTTTAGTGCTTATTATTTCTTTCTCTTTTCCTTTCTCCACTTTTATTCGTCCACAACACTGGGAGAGATCTAAATCAGTGGAAATGCATTTGGAGAAGCTTGGACGTGCGTGGATTCCCAAGGACCCCAAGGGAAGCTTTGGAAAACCCCTTGGAATGCCATATGTTTGTGTCCAACTTTGAACAAGGGTACAAGGGAGTGAAGACGATTCCTAATCAAATTGAAATCCCATTTTATTAGTAGCGGAAGCGAAGCTGAAAGCTACTATGTTTTCGTCATTTCTGTCCGTCAGTTCGTCAGTCCGTCCGTCCGTCCGTGTCACACCTGTATCTCAGGAACCACTGAACATGTCTCAAATCTGTTTGCGGTGATGTGTTCCGGGGCTTTCAGGTTTTTTTTTGACCGGAGGTAACCCCCTTGAGGGTCAAAGGTCAAGAGATATCAATCTATGACAACATAAAAAATGACAACTCTTACGAAGGGGAGCAACACTTTTATAAGACATTTTTCTTTGCGACCTCACAATGACCGAAATCACCTCTTGACCTTAAAAGGACATTTCAAGGTCAAATTCTAGTTTTGCACGAAACGTAAAGTTATGATGGGGCCGATGATTGTAGGGCCCCCTTTAGTCGGAAATGACCCCTTGACCTCAAAATGACCTCTCAAGGTCAAAATCTAGATTTGCATGAAACAAACGGTAAATGTTGATCCTGAACACCCAAACCGCCTTGTATATTTGGAAATGGACTATTGACTACCGAAAAGCAAGACTTCTATTTTCTAGTCTAACTTTAATATTTTTCTAGTTCTAAGTTTCCTACTTCCGTTACTGGTTGACCGTTTTACCACGGTTAACTTTAAGTCTATAGAAAAATCATAGCTTTAGTGTTCTTTTGTAATAGTTGTATTCAAGGAGACAGGAGACGGCGTGTGAAGTGAATCAAAAGTTAATTAAGAAAGTGATTGGATTGGAGCTCCAGTGGTGAAACTAAAAGGGTTTTGAATTTTGAAATGGTGGTATACCTTATTCAAGTTCCTTGAGAACATGGGCTTAATTAACCCGCACAAGTCAAACTTTGTGTAGATTTCCATATGAATGGAATTCCATTATTCTGCGGCTTGTTTGTTCAACTCCGTTGCTCACTCATTTCAACTATTGTGGCATTCAAGCCTTAGACTTTCTCTTATATCCATGCCTCAACAAAGTATTCACCCTCTTCAAACTTACAATTTTTATCCCCGAAGGAGTAGACGTGAATGAAGGGTTGAAGTGCTATTTGGAGTGCTTTTAATAAGTTGGCAATGAAGCACTTGTGATTGACAGACTATTCACAATAAGTGAACTCAAATCAATGATAGGACGTGCACCTTGATAATGAGATTCTGGTCGTGCGTGCGTCAATTTAATAATATCAAAATACTTCTCGACAGTGACGCTACCCTCATGTTCAATAGGAATAGAAACCGTCCGTTCTGGCGTTTGTCAAACTCAAACCATCTCGTGAATATTTTTAACATAGAGAGGCAAACATAGGCTATGAAATGCTTTAGAAGCAGCATTGTTCAGAATTGACCTAAAAGGTTTCATAACCGGTAGCCGATGGCTTATTAAGAGCTTTGTTTTCCGTTTTAACTGTAATTTGAAAAGTCCAACTCGCTGCGATTTCTAAATAATGTCCTTGTGTTTGACTTAGGGTGGTAAAATAAAGTTCATATTGGAAGTGAGAAAATAATTTATTCGTTGATCAATTCAAAAGGCAGTGGAACCACAACGCAGAAGAAAGTAGGAGTAGAGATAAAGAATTTCTGAAATAAAACCCACCATAAAAAAGTTGTGTCTCAAATTGCATCGATTTCCGCTAATGGACTCTTTGGAATGAAGAGTAAGAAAAAGAATGGCAATTCAAGGCGATCGAAATTTTTTGCTTTTCCCAGTTTTTTTCAAAAAAAAAGCGAGGTGGAATGTAACCAGCTTATGGTCTTCAGCCCATTTCAGGGGAAGAGGTCCCGATAGGGCTCAAAGGTCGGACACTAAAAGCCTGTCCGGCTTCTTTAAATCAAGGATTGAAGGCTGTATGGAGAAATTCGATTTCGCAATTTCGCAATTCGCTTTCTTCCGCTTCAATTTACACCCATACTGCTAAATACTTTCACTGCCGCCGTCTTATTCATAATTTCCCAAGATCTTTTGAAGTTGCCTAGAAATGGATTGCGAAAGTTTTCATCCGTTGCTGCTGAGGTGTCACTAAGAGGTATTAAATGCCTATACCCGATGACCAAGAGGTCAAAGCTCCTTACGTCGTCTCCCTATGGTATACAATGGGATCATAGGATGAGTATAAAAAATCATGATATTTTTGAAGGCGAAACAAGCCTGCTATGACACTTCCAGCGTTTTATCTACGTATATTTGAACGTAGGGTGTGGACGGAAAAAGTAAAATTTCTGTTAGGTTTCTCACTCACTCACTCGGAGTGAAAGTAGAGAAGGAAAGCTCTAATAGAATGCTTCCCCTGCATTTTAGGATTATTAAGTTTCCACTGTCCAGGAGCACGACACCGCATGAATTAAGTCGGCGATCACGAGGGTCCTTGGTAGCCGTGCCAGTGTGATCCGCCACAGTTATTTATGGTCAAAGCTACAACCTTTTTCACTCAACATCTTTCTATTAGCCTATCACACAGCTGAATACTCTTTGATCTTCAAAACCTTAATGCTTTTCGCCAAATTCCTGGGAATGTTCAAATTCCACTTATATCTTTCTCTACTAGCCTTTTGACACCCTTAATTTTTTCTAAGCCCAACATACATCAGAATATTTATACAAAAAGAGGCCCTTGTAATCTTCGGATTGTTACCTACAACTCGTTTTTCTGGTACAATACGCCATTTTCCCTTAGTACACTATTAATATGGCAGTCATTTTAGACAATATCAGCTATCTTCCGCTTGCTTAATTACGAGAGCCTTAGACAGATGTTGAGAAATAGTAGCTAAAACGTTTTAATAAATGTCTGCAAAACTACTTCCGGTTTATTGCGGATTAGAACAGAAGAATGTGTGATGTTTCTAAGTTTGAGACTCTTGTTAACACATCTTTCTTTTCCTGAAATTTCTCAATAATCCAAGCACCGAAAGAAACAGAATCTGCAAGACAGATGACGGACAAGGGTTTCAAAAGCTAAATTTTTTCATTTCCTGATATCTGGTTATTTTCTTACGCTCAATAAAAAACTGTTTTTATGGTAATGTAGCCTAGTCTCAAGGTTTTTGACCAAAAATCCTAAACTAAAATTTAATGGGAAGTGACATTGAATGGTCTAAAAATAAAAGTTAGATAATTTTCAATTATTCATCACCTGCGAAGATTGAAGGATGATGGGAATTTGGGGAAAGCAAAATAACTTTTTGGGTACTATACGGCCCCAACTAACTGCTATAACGGAGGGGGCTATAAGGGGATTTTCACATTTTCTAGTAGGCTGGAAGTGAAATTAGACTTTAACATTTACAAGATTTAAGAAACAAGAGAACGGTTACTATAAAACAAAAATGCAAAGTGGAAAGGCGAATTTAAACATGGAATCTGGAAATTGAGGTTTGGCGATTGATGCTTTTGAAAAGGATTTCTTTCTCTCTGCCTAATCATAAACTTTCATTAAGCTTTAATAATTGATATACAGTGGACCTCGGCTACAGTGAATCTCAAGGGAGAGGTAAACTTGTTCATTCTAGCCGGGGCTCACTCTTTCCCGGATTCTTGATATAACAACTTCAAATGTTTAATTTACGTACTTTTAACAAATTAATCATGTATGTGGGTTTGGTTACATTCTACGACTTCTTGTTTTCTAATTTCTAACACTAAAATTGTCAAAGCGTCACAAAGTCTTCGGCAACTGAACGGCAGTCTAACTTATTTAGTGCGTTGTCTCTTAAGGGTTCCAAACTCCCCAAAGCTTAATTTTTTTTGACAAAATCGTTTGCTTTTTTCCCAAAGCAACAGATCATTAATTGGGACATTTTCAGCGTGATGAGTCTTAAACCATTTGAAAAAAAGCAGAGTCCAATTCAGTATAAGCCCATTTCCGCTTTACTTTAACGTTCGGTTAAATTTAAATTAATCTTTTAATCGTTTGAATTTATGGTTAAAACTGAAACCATTCCCTTCTTATATTTTTCCATCAGTCAATTACACACCCGATGACTGTTTCTTTCCCTTTACTTTACTGCTTTTCCTGAAATTCCGGAGATCCATTTGGTTTCTATATCTTTGTTTTCTTGCCCTCCGACAATTTAATTTTTTTGCCCAACACACGTCAAGATTTTTATACAAAGAGAAGATTTTAATGCTATATTGTTAGCTAAACCTTACGCCTGTTTTTCTGAGAAACTCTGTAAATAATAGAACCAGGAAGGCTTTCTTTGAATTTATCAGTCATTTTATACAGGAGCAGCTGCCTTCATTTGCTTCATGAAGAAGAATTGTTTAAAGAAAATCTGCAAAACAAAAACACTTCCGGGTTATTGCAGATTATAACAGAAGCATGCAAGTGCATGCGTTTCAACATTTGTTAACATATCTTTCTTCACAATATTTCCGAAGTTTAAAATAATTTACTAAAAAACAGGCTTCTTTAAGAAAAACTGGAAACTGGGACTGTTTCATACGCTTCTGTAGTCTATTCTCAAGTTTTCTGTCAGAAAATCCTAAACTAAAATTTATCAAACCGTGGTAAAAGGGTCAACCAGTAGCGAAAGTAGGAAACTTAGAACCAGAAAAATATTAAGGTTAGACTGGAAAATAGAAGTCTTGCTTTTTGGAAGTCAATAGGCCATTTCCAAATATACATGGCGTTTAAGTCATGATTACTTTTTTTTTCATGCAAAAGTAGATTTTGACCTTGAAATTTTATTCTGTGGTCAAGGGGTCATTTCTGAGTGAAGGAGGGTCCTATGATCATCGGGACCATCATAACTTTTCGTTTCATGCAAAACTAAAGTTTGACGTTGAAAGGTCATTATGAGGTCAAAGGGGAATTTCCGAGTGAAGGAAGGTCATACAATCATCGGGACCATCATAACTTTTCATTTCATGCAAAACTAGAGTTTGACCCTGAGGGGTCATTAAGAGGTCGTCAAGGGGCTATTTCCGAGAGAAAGGATGCTACACGATGATCAGGACCAGCATAACATTTTGTTTCAAGCAAAACTAGAGATTGACCTTGAAAAGTCAATTTGAGGTCAAGGGGTCATTTCCCGTGAAGAAGAGCACTACGATTATCGGGACCATTACAAATTTTTCGCTTGAGAAAGTAGCTAAAGAAAGTTGAAATAATAAATATTTTCCAAATTCTGAACAAAATGTTCGACCATAATGTATAATACCAGCATTCATTATATTGAACTATGTAGGACTTTAGCGGTTCGTTTCCTCCTTTATCCATGACAAGACACCACGAGGAAGATTTAAACAACTGAATTTTGCCGGGAAGATTCCTGCGGGCTCTGGATTAGGACTCATTTTGCTGAGATTTTCGTTAGAGAGATAAAATTGAGGACTTGTCTTTGAAAAGGGAGATGGTGTCTTCTGTTTTCCATTGAGAAAGCACGGTCATTGTCAATAGTTTGAACAGTCTTGTATGCTGGTGATTTTATGCCGGGAGACGGGATTTAATAAGTATTGGACACTCCCTTCTTTCTCCCTAATTTAATTAAAGTGGAGGAAGGAGGACTAAAGACACAAACTGGACAAATTACAAGAGAATAAGTCCATTTTTTCTCTCTAGTTTAGACTTAGAGACAGATGATCAGCATCACACGCCCTCTTCCGAAGCATCCTTTCTAGGATGTCAATGTTAGCTTATCTGCCATTGGCCTTAGATTTAAGCTTTGAACTTGTGTGTGCATTTGCTAAGTGAAAGACAACCCCTGCTAAGACACAGGAGCCACTATTACTTCCTTCAATAAGAAAATAAAAGTGAAACAAATGGAGGTCTGATGCCTTAGCCTAATGCTCAAATTTGTCTGAACTTTTAGATCCGAAAAGCAAATTTCAATACGTACACGCCTTCCAAGTTATAACTTAATACGCCCATAGCCTCCAAGATCCGCTTTCATTCCTACAGCAACCAGAGACAAACTTTGTGCTTGCGAGAAGAGCTCTAAGGATGTTCATTCCAAAGTCAGTGACCTACGACTATAGTAAAATTACTAATAATTAAAATAGTTAAAAGTGTTAAGAGAAACACAGCCCGCACCACACTGATTTATTACCCAACTTTACATGTAGACGATATTTGTGAAGAAAAAACTGCTTATGCCGGGATATAATACAGGAAATTGAATGAATGTTAAATGTAAAATAGCTCTGTTTTTGTGCATCTTTGCTATTCAAGAAATACAAAACGTAAGGTTGTAGGTTAACTTGATGGTGTGGCTCAAGTTGAAGGCTCGGAAGTTAAAGATAAAATTATTTATTATTGTAATTGAAATTGATGGAAGAGTAAGTGTGCATTGGAAGTAATGACTTTCTTGATACTTCTGCAGCAACCATTAATTTGTGCGCTCCAAATATTTCCACCTAACCCGAGTCAAGACAAAGTGTTTGTCGCTTCCTTTGACAATGAGGCTGACAGGAATCGTAGGGAAAATGAAGAGAAAGCGTCTGAGCTGCTACTTAAGAGAACCTTGAAGACGTCGTGACATGATAGTCCATTCCCTGGGTAGAAATCACATCGTCATTGAATTGCCCCCCGTAACTTTCACTTCCATTTTACTTTTACATTTGAATGTAACTCGTCCGCGATCAAACGAGAAAAAGAAAATGTTAATTTTCTGAAAGGAAAAATGAATGAAATTAAAGCTCTTAGATATATTACTTAATGATTTCTAATATTATTATAGTAAGAAATACTAAATCTACATATTTAATAATGTGAAATACCAACATCGAGGCCGCTTTTTGTTTTCTGTAAGACAAAATATATGTAACCTACGAAGCTAAAGCTGTAAAATATTGTTTACCGAGAATTCAATAAAAAACCCAATCAAAAATCATCCAATTTTTATGTAAAAAAGATACTAAATCGAGGAATTACACAAGGTTGAGAATAAAACCGATTGCTTAAAATTGAAAATGTACTTGAAAACACTGTTTTAAAATTTATTATTTTGCGTATTCAATTGATGTCCCCCCTAATTTCACTACTAAGCTTCCGTAATCTTGATAAAAGCGGATCTCTACGTACCATGTTTGATTGACAAGTCGTTGACGGAATAGGTGGGCTTGTAATCTTGAAAGACGGGTTTTTACAGACACGAACGTGGTAAATATTGGAAGTTCGATTTCGATTATTCCCCGCACTTTTACCCCCATCCAAAGTTACCAGGGCACTTATTCCCCTTTCTCTTTGACGTTTATCCGGAAAGTGCCAAGTGGGAAAAGGGCTTGAGTAAAAAATTTTGTTTACAATTTGAATTTTCTTTACTTTACCACATTCCATCATCTTCTATTCCGACTTTACCTTCCTTCGGTTCCCACTTAGCGCCTACTGTCATAAAATTTTGCGAATTTCAGATTCGAAACCCTTTAACAACCATCCAGTAAGAGAAGCTGGAAATTTTAATGCAAGAGATTAATTTGTGCCACATTAACAAATTAAAAAAATATAACTCGCATCATTCTCACATCAAAACCTTTCTCAAGCATTTTAAAACATTAATTCAACTTTTAATCTTGCTGGACCAAATTTCATAACTAATTTCGAAAGGCTCAACTAATGAAAGCTAATGTAATGTCAACTACTTTATGTTTTCATTCTATCCGTCCATCCGTCCGTCCGGAGGAGTAGCTTGTGTATCTCAGGAACTACTCAACCAATCTCAAATCTGTTTCCGGATATAAGTTCCATAATATCCGGCCCAATTCAAGTTAGTTTTTGTTTGACCGGAAGTGACCACTTTGCGGGTCAAAGGTCAAGGAATACCATTCTCTGACAACATAAAAAATTATTCCTACAAGACTTGTTTATCTTATGATAGGGAGCAACACTTGCATAGGACACTTTTCTTTTTGACCGCCCAATGGCCCCCAAATTGAACACATGACCTCAAAATGACTTTCAAGGTCAAACTCTAGTTTTGCTTGAAACAAAAGTTATGATGGTCCCGATGATTGTAGGGCCCGACTTTCTCTCTTGAGGGTCAAGGTCAATTGATATCATTCTATGACAACATGAAAAACGACCCTTACAAGTTTTGCAAGAAACAAAAAGTTATAGGGATGCCGCTTACCCTAGAGCACCCATACGAGCTCCTTGTTTGTCAGGTCAAGATCAAGTATCAACTCAGTGTTAGGATCACTCTAAGACAACCATGAAACAAAACCGCTAGAAAGTTGTTTCTTTTAAGAAGGTGATCAACATTTTTATTGGACACTTTTCTTGTTGACTCCGCAATGACCCCTTGATTCCACAATGACCTTTCAAGGTCAAACTCTAGTTTTACATGTTGTAATGTAAATGTTGTAATGCACCCGATGACCCTGACGCCCCCTTTACCGAAAAATGACCCCTTCACCTCTCAATGACCTTTCAAAGTTAAACTTTAGTTTTGCGTGACGCGAATAATTATGATCGTTCCGATGACTCTAGAGCCCTTCTTCACTAGGAAATGAACCCTTTGGGAGTCAAAGGTCAAAGGTTATCTTTCTATTACAACATGAAAAACGATCTCTACAAAAGTTGTACCTTTGTAAAGGAGAACAACCTTTGTATAACGCACTTGACCATTTATAACCCCCAAAATGACCCCTTGAACTCAAAATCATCCTTTAAGGTTCCAGTTTTTGCATAAAACAAAAATTTAGTTTGTTTTGATGATACTAGTGGCCCTCGCTTGAAATTGCAAGAAAGTTAAACAGTGTTGTAATATTCTGCTACAAGAAAATTTAAAAAATACCTGAATAATTTTTTAAATTATTCTCATATTGATTATTATTATTCTACCATACCTATTGATACTACTTGGTTGTATCGTTCTACCACGGTTTATATAGAAAGTTATTTATTTCCGACTTTAATTAGCAATTTATTTTTAGGCAAAGTGTGTGTTGACTGGGAAAATAATTAAAAAACAACTGGAGCCCCTATTAAAATTCTCTTTAAGTTTGATTTGGTTCAAGAGTTCAACGCCGTTCACATCCACAGAAGCAATCAAATCACGAAAGACTTTTAGGTAGGCACAAAAAACTTTTAACTGGGGTAATGAAGTTGAGAAAAAATAGAGCCCTCTCCAATTTGCTTTATGCCCTGTTCTCAAGCCAAGATGAGAGTTTAATTAGTCAAGTCAAAGTATCCATTTTATTGACGCTTTTGTTTCTAATTCTGGTAATCTTAACTGGAAAGAAAAACGAGTTATTTAAAATTTAAAAAAAAAAAATTCCGACGTTGAATGGCTCTGGGAAGAGGATAGCACTAAAATTGCAGCTTAGACGCCGACACCAGGCCTAGCTGCGTGGAGTAAGCCGTGACATGAAAATAACCATAAAACTAGAATTTTCCATTAAATCATATTACATATATATATTTATGTTTATTATACTATTCTCCATTAAATTTTATGTTTGATTTTCTTGTAGAGAATCTATGTAAGCAAGTTTTTAGCTTTCATCTGTTTGGGAGCTTATGTTAGTGGTTTACTTAATTACGCCGCATACGATAAAAATTTGTGAAAAAGACCGTACAGTACTTAACATTCTCTTTTTTTTAAAGATAGTCTTAGTTTAAATTTACGATTTCTCCTTCCTCTACACCGTCTTTTCCAGAGTTTTGCGACTCATATATAGAATGTCACAAACAGTTAGACGTACGAAGCTTTCTGCAGATACCTATAAATGGGCAAATCAAATTAACATGTTCAATTCACCGTCCGAGATAACTACTAAAGTATGTTGAATTCAGAAATGTCAATCTCGTGTCAAACATTAAATGCTTAAGGCTATACATCATTGGTTTCAGCCCTCCTTCATTTCAAAATGTTTAATCATTCTGAAAGCTAGCATTGTCTGACAATTGGTGGTAAACAACCAGCTGATCCAAGTAGGTCATTAAATTTTTGTTGATAGGGAGGGTTTCATTGTTAGCATCCTTGTTTTTGCCAATTTATCCCTCATTACTCAAAGTGATGAGCTGCGGAGGGCAGGCCAGGCGGAGACGGTGGGGCGGAAAAGATAAGGCAGGGACTCAGGTGGTAGGATTCTCAGATCATCCCTTATTTATAGCCCCGCTCTACAGTCAACCATGCCGAGTCACCAGCGCGAGAAAGGCCAATTTATTAGCTAGAGAGCCTCTCGCATTCAAAAATTCGATTAAACAAAATACTTTCAAGAAAAATATATAAGATATAGAATATAAGAATATATTTCCCACCTACTTTTTCTAATGATATTTACATTAGAAAGAGCAAGTTTTTTTTATAATAAACACCTTTTTTTTCTGCAGATCGACTTCGCCAAACTACCGCTAGATTAAAAGTAGCCTCATTTAGATTAAAATTGAGTCGTTGAAAAGGAAAGCAAGCAAAAAAAGTCTTATGCAAACTCGACTTGTTACGGCACGTTTTCACGTCGTTCACAAAATAATAGTAAATGCCAGAAAATACAATACATCGAAATATTTGCAAGATTTGATTTATTTCTCCGGATTTACCTGAAAGCCAGAATGTCTCTTAGCGTTGGCGGAAAAATATTTCCTGGAGTGCCAACTCCCAACTTTCCGATGGAAGAATGTATTTTTGTAGATCAAACGAAGTACACAATCAAGCTTCACCTTCGTCTTTGTCGATTTGTCCAAATCCAATTCTACTGGGTTTCCAAGTGGTTTCTCATCAGTGAGGTGACCTTTGATTTACGTGAGCCGAAAAGCCTTTATCTTACTTTGACCGATTCATCAAATCGGTAAATCTTAAAGTTTATTTTTTTAAATCCCACTTTACGGGAAACAAGAGGAACTTAATTTATTGAACGTAACAAAGTAATTGTTATTTGTGCATTAACTATTGATCTGAAAATTTTGGACAAAAAGACATTCACCTCACACCTAATTTGACCAAATGAGGTGATATTTAACTGAATTCGAATATGTTCAACAATGTACTGAAGTTTGAAGACTTTCACTTCCAGTGTAAAAATTTCTAAACAAACATTTTGTTGGATTAAAGGGATTGTCGAAGTGTTAATTGCCTTTGACTTACTTTTTAGAAAATGCTATAGGAACTTTTTCGAATGAAGATAACTGCAGCAGTAGTCTTCTAAAAAGAAGATCATTACGTAATGGTACAATGCAAATGCTTCAGTTGGATTCGAAAATGAAGATAACTGCGCCCTATTACCAAGAGTCTTTTATTCCTTCAAGTCAACCACATTTTTCAAGCTTACGTTCAGGGAACACGACGGAAACTGTTGGAACTAGCGCTGCAATGGAAGACAAAATGGCTGAATGTTACAATTCTCTAGTGTCTACTTCGAATCCGCTAAATGCCACCGGTAAGGTTAAGAAGAATAAAAATTTCAAAGAAAATATTCGTCTCTTAACTTCTTGTTGCTTTAATTTACCCCTATCTTACCATTTTTGTCCAGTAACAAATTTAAGCAAAGACGTTGGTTCATTTAAAGTGACAAATGTTTAGGATGGCATTGATGGCACTTACACTTTGTTACTGTCCGACAACGCTCCGCAAATTTGAAATTTGTTTTCAACTTTAACCCTGATTCGTTTAAAATATAATCGTTGAAGTAGGCAAATTCACTTGTGTTCTGACGTCAAATCCTTAAACTTCATCCCTACTACAGTTCAAGTACCTTTTCGTTTCAATTTCATAATTTTCTTTGAAAAAAGTTTTGACTATGGTATTTTGTATCAATTATAATAATCTTACCATTTGTGTACGGTTTAGTTTTCAAACAAAACAAGCAAAACGTTCGTTTCTTTTAAAATTACAAACGTCAAGAACTGGCTGACAATAAATTTTGTCACAGTCCATTGACACAGCTCAAAATCTAGGCCAACTGGAAATTTGTTTTCAATTTCAACTTTGAATATACAAGATTCCTGCATTTGCTAATAATTTAATTTAAAAAGAGTCATTCCACGTGTGCAATAATGTCATATCCTGTAGTTTATCCTGTCCTACACTTCACAGAAGCTTTTTTGTTCTAATTTCAAATTCTTGTTTGGAAAGAGTGAACATAATTTACAAGTATTTGCTTTTGATGATGTTCTGACTGATGTTTGGTGCATTAACGAAATCAATTTGCTGCTTTCGCATAGAATATGACTTACGCTCTTCCAAAATTTTTTTTTCAATTTTATCATTTCTAATTGCAAAAGGTGTGTGTGATGTCCTTATTTAGAAACTAGCGTTCACCCTTGAACGATTTCTTAGAAATCTGGTGCCCTTAAGGACATTTTCTGTATTAAAGCAAATAAAATTGAAGAAGATATAAAACACATTCGGAGCAGGGAGAGAACCTTGATCTTGGATTTCTGGAGAGAGGAGATAAGTTCCAACGCCGCGATTTTGTTGAACCTGAGTAACGCCCCGCCGCTGCTGCCTTCTGGCTTTACGATGCTTCCGCCAACTTTTGTGGTCCAATTTACCACCTCCGTTGTGTACTACATCTTCTACTTTACTCCATTTCATTTTCCATGATTCCGTCACCAGAACCTAAGCTCGAGCTTAATGAAATTCCAAATGGTAACATTTTACCGTCACTCCGACTGTCACCGCGTCATACTAAACTCCTGTCACGGTATTACTTAATCCAAAAATTTGCCATCTTATCCCGGCTTTATTGGTTTCTACTTAATCTTGAGTTTTGTGGAACTGTTTGTTTTCCCAAATAAGGTATCCGAAACTGCCCTCATGGAAAGTTTTGAGCATAAACGTTCAGTAATTAAAAGAGCTAACCCGAGATAAAAATTGGAACAGATTTAAGTATTTGGTACTAATACGAATTTTATATTTTATAACTTTATTTATGATTAATAGTTACTTCAATCTTGTGTCATCAGCAAGGACTTTTTTGAAAAATCCAGTATTTAATTTGGTAATGACGTTTAATCCAATAATAATTATTTTATTCAATCTAAAAAGATTTTGAATAATAATTTTAGTAGACTAATGTCCATGAAGATGAGAGTTCCGATGTTAACTGGTTAAATTTACACTTTGTGGCCCAAGCAGGCCCAAAGAGAAACTGTATTGAATTAATGTAGAATTAATGTCCAAAGCTTTAATAATTTTTAGCGACAAATTGATTTTAAGGTTAATGAAAAGTTAAGAAATAAATCTTTTGAATTTCAAATATTCATACCTTCGCCATACCTTCACCGAAATGTCCGAATGTAAAATATAAATTAAAGTGATAAAGAATTTGAATTGACGTGAAAAGTTATGTCAGTAACCCACTTATTTATTGAAATCCCAGCCAGCACACATGACTTCATAATACTATGCCGCCCAACATTGGCATGCACTCTCATACATCTTAGTTTAAGAATTCCACGCCGTGGTTTGAATATTAAAAAAGAAACTGTCACTCAACATGGAAGCCAAAAAGAGATCTCAAGGGACATCAGTGCGGCGAATTAGCTTGGTACCAGGTATGCTCAGGACAAACTAACAGGGTAATATGCAAACTGAAAAATTAGGACTAGAAAGTTAGGCTTTACAGTAAAATGCACGTGTCTTTCATTTGCAAGATACGCTGATAGCCATTGAAATTAGAACAAAGGGCGATTACATTAGCAGTATGCTATACACAGTTTACGGGCCTTGTTTGTTAACTTGTGTTTGTAAAAACATTCTTTGTAAACATTCCGTTCCTCGAAATTTTCAAGTTTCAATAGCAACTGAAAATCGGCTGAAAACAATTTCTATACATCATAATGAGCTATGATTTGTATTTAATTCCTTTTCAAAGGAGAACTTTTTTTTTCCGACGTCAATACTAACTACATTTCTTTTAATTTCCAACAAATTGGATTCAATTTTAAAATATGTACAGACGCTAGATGATTTTAATAACTCCAATTAGGATTAACCAGGCATTTTAGTGCAGAATTGTAAAGGAAATTGATTGAACACATTTGAGTTTCGGTTCGAAAAATGATTCAATGTTCAATTTGAAACAGGGGCCTGGTAGTTTCTATTCAGGATTAATTTTGTTGGAAAACTTTGGTAAGTCCATTTAAAAATGGCTTTGAAAATTTCTGGAAGGCATTCTGGGAGAAACCCTAGCAAAAATGGGCGTATTGGGTAGAAATAATTTAACCCTTTACCTATATAGTTGAAGTAATGAGAAGTTTAATGGGAATTTATGTTTGATCAGAGTGTGGAGGAAGTGGGAGGTTGAAGCAAGGGCTTTCTTTGTCTGTTCCTGACAATGGAAAAGTCATTTGAAAATTATGCTGTTAAGGTCTCACTGCTAACACTACATTCTCCTGAAAACCGCTCCACCATAGGGTTATCATTAGGAGGAAATTCGGGCTTAATGCATTATGCATGCCTGGGACCCTGATTCCTTAATTAAGCTTCGGCCACCTAAAATTTGGAAGAAAGTGAGACAAAAAAAATCCCATCATATTCTATCTATATTTATCTCCTCTAATTGATTCTCCATTGTCTTTAGGAGGTTAAGGTCAAGAACAAGATCGCTTCTGGATGCGTCGGCTAAAAAATTTCCCAGACGTTAACTTCCTGGAGAAATACTAAAAATAATTACGAGAAACTGAAAAAGGTACTCTTTCAGCATCCATTAGACTACTGTTTCTAATAACAAGCTTGAAGCAAGTTAAATTTGCTCAAATTCAGTTGGGCTTAGTATTCACTAAATTTCAAATATTAGTTTTAAGTGGCAATTTTTTAAAACACACAAACCGTGTTTAAGTTGAGCCAATTATCGAATTTTATTTTAATTTAAAAAAATACGGAAATTTTTTACGCTGCATCAGGCGGCACATATCAAAGAATAACGGTAAATATAATTGTTCCCATTTTTCATCAACACAACGGTTCAAAATCCTATACTACGTTGTCTTTCACTTTCTCTGCTTGTATCTACTGTAGTTCCTGCCAATCTTCTACCTTTACAAAGATAACTTCTAAAATTATTGATGTAGGCATTAGGCAGACTGCTGGGGGCATTATTGAATCAAGGAAAATGAGACATGGAAACATTTGTAAACTCAATGGCAACCTAACTTCAGAAATTGAGAAAAAACCTTATAAAAGTTTTAATAACTCTTTGAACAAAGGTAGCAGAAGCCATTTTAAAACAGTTGAGCAAAACAGAGAATAACAAAACTATTTCTTAAAATTGACTTCAAATATTTCATTTTCAGATAAACTTTCACACGATTTTACTAGAATTCGTTGTAGTATAAAAATTTTCATTTTTGAATAAGCGTGATTGTTAGAGATGACAGGGAATATTAATTCATGAACCATTTTGCTGTCTATTTTCTCTTTATTGGAAATGCAAGGTAATTCCTCTGTTTAAATATAAAAAAGAGCATAAGCTTTAGTTTAATCTACTTTTGTGCAGTATATTTTAAACTGAATGTGAAAGAGGACAAAGCAGAATCGATTTCCCTTATTTGCTTTATTTTCAGTGCTTATTATTTCTTTTCTTTTTCCTTTCTCCACTATTATCCGTACACCACACTTGTGGAAGACTTAAAGTAAGAAACTGCATTTGAAGAAGTTGGACGTGCGTTGATACTAACTTACCTTAAGGGAAGCTTCGGAAAACCTAGAGGAAGCCAGTTGTCTCCAAGTTTGGACAATGGCCGACGATTCCAAACCAAATTTGAATAGAATTGGTCTGATTCTGGTTAACAATCAAATAGCAAAAGAGGTACACGTGGTGACACTCCGATTTTATTGTATGAACCCCAAGAAAACTTCACCTTTTCTATTATTTTATTATTTAATGTATTAAATAAAGCTACTACGATAATTGGAGCTTGAACTTTGTGTTGTATTACTTGTATTCAAAAGGTTCTTCAGCCTCACTTGAATATCGTAATATTAGCAAATATTTGTAAATTTTTTATTGTGATGTAAAAGGTCAAAAAATACTTTTGGTGCACTACGTGCTGCAGCTTAGAGCTACAAAAAAGATTCATAATTTGGATTTCATTAAACAAATTTTTGGGCGTGGATCGTTCCTTTAGAGAAAGCTAGCTAAAATTCGACGTCGCCTTTTCTTATCTAGAAGCTCGAACGCAGCGTGTGAAGTAAATCAAAAGTCAATTGAGAAAGCGATTGGATTAGAGCTCTATTATAAGATTACAACACCGTGACGCCAAAGTTTCCGCCCTTTTCAACCTTACAATTTCTTTTGCCACATGAGTAGACGCAAGAAGAAAGGAGAGTTGACGTGTTTTTAATAAGTTGGCAATTGAGCACGTGTGATTGACAGAATATTCTCAAATGGTGGATTAAAATCAGTGATAGGATGTGCATCTCGACAGGGAAAGTCTTCATGATGTGCGTCATTTTAATGGAAATCTACCCTAATGTACAAATTGAAGATGTCCATTGAGAGTAACAGCTTTGCGCGGAATCGTCCTATAAGGTACAGTAACCGGTAGCTGATGGCTTTCGTAAGAGCTTTGTTTTCCGCCCCAAGTGTAATTTTGAAAGGTAAGCCCCAGCTCTATGCCCATGCCAATTTACAAATGATGCCTGAATTGTGTCTGACTTGTAATAGTAATATAGAGCTGGAGTTGAAAGGGAGAAAGTAAACTCCTTAATCTCAATTCAAAAAGGAATGAAGCCACAACGCGTAGAAAGAGGAGGAGAGCTAATGAAATTCTGAAATCATAAAAACCCGACACACAAAATTTGGTGTGTCTGAAATTGCATCGATTTCCACTAATGTACTCCTTCGAATAAAGAGAAAAAAGGAGAAAGTTCAAAGCGATCGGAATTTTCTGCTTATTCCATTTCATACAAAGAAAAGCTTGGTAAAATACTGGGGAATGTAATGGGCTCTTCAGCACACTTGAAGGGAAGAAGCTCCATTAGGGCTCAAAGGTCAGGCACAAAGAGCTTGTCAGGCCTCTTAGAATCAAAGATTGGAGTCTGTAAAGAGAAATTCGAGGATTTATTTCCGCTTCAATTCAGACCCCTACTGCTTGATGCTTTCAGTCCCCGCTGAATTTATTAATAAATTCCTAAGATCTTTGAACAGAAAGTGAGTAAAGGTTGGTCTAACGTTCCTACTGAGGTGCACTACGAGGTATTAAACGCCCATTCCCGATATTGAAGACCAATAGACCAATGCTTCTTATCCTCATCATCCTTGAATTGATGACCAGGGAGAATCTCTTAAGGCGGATACAAGAATTCATAATATCGTTAACGGTAGAACTAGCCAACTTTCGACACTTCTGGCGATTTTGTTACGTTCATTTTTTTCAAATTCATTTGTAAGGGATGGAACAAAGATTAACGGTGGTTTAGCTGTTCCAGGGAAAGGGATGAAAAGCATATCTCGCTTCCATGTGATGCTCCCAAGCAAGCACGACGATTTGGACAGTTGCTTAAGGGCCACTCGAGAATTCCCAAGTATAAATTCAGAAGTCTAACCTGGCTATCCTGGTTCCAATTTTCGATTTTACAAAAAGTAAAAGTAGAAAGTGAAAGCATTAACAGAGTGCATCCCCTGCCCTTTAAGCGTTATTAAGGTTCGACTGTCTAGGAACTCACCAGGAACACGAGACCTCATGGGATTAACTCGGCCATTGCGAGGACTTTGGAAGCCGTAGACGCCGTGAACCGCCAAAGTTTGAATTAATCTTCAAAGCTAGAACCCTCTTCCTTCAATTTTTTTTTATATTAAATTATGACTTCAGAATTTTTTCAGTTTTTGTTTCTTTGTCTACTCTGACTCTGATACCTATAATTATTTCAAAGCCCAACATACATTTCAAGCTCTATATAGAAAAAAAGCTGTTTTACTTCATCAATTTTTGTCACGTATTTTTTCTCCGCAATAATAAATACGCTTCTTTTTTTTTCAAAGAAAAAGCCTTGTAAATAATTGGTCCGAATAGGCTCAGAACTCTATAAAAAGGGCAACCATTTTAGGCAAGAGCAGCTGCCTTTTTCTGCTTAATTACAAGGCCCTTAGACAGATTTTGGAAAATGGAGTTGAAACGTTTCAATAAGAGTCCGCAAAACAAAACTAATTGCGGTTTATTGCCATTTACATCAGTAGCATGTTCCTTATTTCTGCATTTGAGACGCTTGTGTTTTCTAAAAAAAATTCCAGAATTTAAAACACTTATTGGCAAAAACAGATTCGGCAAAGTTTTCTTTTCCCGAGAGACAAATAACGGTTTCAGAAGTTAAACATTCTCATTTTATGCTATATGGTATGTTTCTTACAAGAAAAGAAAAACACAAAACACTGGGATTGTTTCTTCGGCTTGAATAGCCTAGTCTCAAGTTTTTTTTACCCTATAGGGTTAAACTAAAATTTAATACGAAATGAAATTGAGTCTTGGTAATTTGAGTTTTGGTAAGACAAAAGTTTAGAGAATTTTCAATTATTAATTTCCTGCGGAAAGTCGAAGGATGAAGAGAATTGTTGTCTTGAAATTAGACATTCTTAATCTGAGCCGAGTTGAGCTTTTTCCTGTGCCAACATAATAGAACCTTGACTAAGTGAGTGGCATACATCGTTTATTCCAGAGGCAGAAGCTTGTGCTGAACCCAAACAAAAATGTGAGTTTCAATTTAAGAAGACAAACTTTTTTCCATTAATTGTCGATTGGAAGGGTAGTAGAAATTTATTTTAATTGCGGTTGGATCAGAGGACTGGGTTGTAACTTAAGTTGCTTTCTGTAGCCGAAATGTCGAGATTCGAAAGTGATGAAGTGTGAAGACTTGTTATCTTTGAATGCAGGGTGCGTATCCTCTCCATATAACAACTGTGAAGGAATTCATTTTGATTCACTTCATTTTAGCTGGAGGGAGAAAGCGATTCCTTGCTGCTCTTTTATGGCAATAAAGCAAAGTAAATTGAAACTTGGATCTTGATTTCAAGTGGAAAATTTTTTTTCTGCCGGCCTCCTTTCTTCAAAAAGCCAAAAAGTTTCTCAAAAATGTATAGCTGAAAAAAAGAAGTAGTTTTTCCTATAAAGATAATATACGGTAAATCCCAAGTAACCACTTTCCTCTCTCGAATTTGTATGCTCTCCTCTAGGGCTCTAGTTTGCATATTTTTTGTGCATACAGCACACAAAGCTAGAAATTCAGAAGTAAAAATGAAGATCTCATTTGGAATGGCTTCTATTATTCAACTAAAGTTTTAGCGCCACTAGTGCATTCCAAGCTTGAAAGGGTTGTAAATAAAACCATTTTGAGCTAGGTAATGACTACAATATTATCAAGGGCTACTGGTGACGTAACAACTGGGGCCTAAAGGGCAATGAGGGGGCGGTTTAGCTCACCGTTAGAGTGGTCGACGAGATCAAGTGTACAAATAATCGTTTATTTGTACAATAATAAGTGATGGCAAATGTCAATGCAAAGTCAATAACAGTCGACAAGTCTATTGGACGCAGTGACAGGGTAGGGACAAGGTCGAATGACTAAAGGAGACTGACCTTGTAACTACTGTAGCATCTTATTTAGTACCATCAACCAAGTCGAACATAGACTAATTTCCTCTAACCGTGATACAGAACTGATAAGGACTATCACTAACCACAGACATGTCTTCAAATAAACCGTCGCAAAACGCACGTAACTAAACTGAGCATACTATGTCATAGCGGTTGTATTTTGTATTAGTGGTCACCGATGACATTGCGACTACCATAAATTTTTCTATTATGCAAAACTAGTATGTGACTGTGAGAGGTCATTTCAGGGTCAAGGGATCATTACCGGAGGCCATTAGGTTATATGGGCCGAAATTAAAAAAAAAGTTAACTTCGTTCGAGAGTTTTGGCGCAACCAGTCTTGCTGCTTTAAAATGCCGTTGAATTGATGGGCCCTTAAAGTACATCTTTAAACTTGGTCGCACCCCTGGACCATTGGAATAGGATCCCGCAAATAAATTTGGACAAAAGATCAATCTGTTCGAGAAATAGAAACATAGCCTCACGCGGGAACTTAAAAATAACCTAGATGGGCTGGGCACTTAAGGCCCATCTTTGAACTTGGCCTCACTCTTGATCCTTAAAACATTGTGCCGCAAACAGAATTAAGAAAAGATAACGTGTTCAAGAGTTAGAGCGCAACCAGCGGACGGACAGACAGCCCATTTCCATAAAGCTCTCGCTATGTTCAGCTTAATAACTAGTGTGCAACTAACTAACATAGCCTACTGATGTCGCATGATTAAACCTGTATTTGTGACCTTTGCACTCTAGCACAATAGTTAAACCCAAAACTAAGCCAAAAAGTTGAACAGTTTAAGGTTTGAGTCGAGCTTTGTCAAAATCGATCATATGTTATCCCTTAATTTTAGAGTAATATCCCTTGACCTTGACCTTTGACCTCCAAAGAGGTCACTTCCGTTAAAACAAATACAAACCTGAACTGCGCCGGAACCTTAGAAACATATCACCGCAAACAGATTTGAGATATGTTCAATGGTTCTTGAGATACACGTGTGGCTCAGACAAACAGACAGACGGACAGAAATGACGAAAACATAACTAGCTTTCAGCTTCGCTTCCGCTTTTAATAATTAAAGGCAATTTTAAATTCCGAGCTATGTTTTCAAAAAAAGAGCTCCTCGGCCACGCTACAATTTTAATACTAATATAATTGGTATTTTTCTTATGTATCGATAGTAAAAAGCAATTTAGTGCACATTTGACAGAACAGATATAATTTAGCCCAAATATTTTCACAATTGAAATAACATTAAGCACAACAATTTAATATAACTTCCGCTGTAATGCCATCCCGCTTGTCTTCCGCTAATCTTGTGCTATCTATTTAAGTCATAAAAAGCTTTTAATTAACGTAAAATTTAGGTCAATTTTTGGGTGTTTTCTCCAAATCTCCAAGTATTTACTTGGAAAAAGCCCGAATACCGCGTGGAAGTGAATTAAAACTTAATGAAGAAAAATCAAAATTGGAGCTCCAGGTGTGGAACTGAAAGAGTTTTGATTTGACTTTTGAATTGGCGGAAAATGTCGGAATAACTTAGTCAAGCCACTAGAGAACATGGGCCTTATTAACCCGTACAAATCAAACTTTGTGTAGATTTCCAAATGAATTGAAATCCATTATCTTTCGGATCCTTTTTTCGACTTAGTTGTTTTTTTCCGTCAACTCTGTTGCTTTCAAGCACCAAACTTTCTGTTATATAGCTCAAAGTAGCGCCAAAGTTTCCGCCCTCCTTAACCTTAGAATTTTTATTCCCGAAGGGGTTGAAGTGTTTGGAAGGTTCTCAATAATTTGGCAAGTGAGAACGTGTGATTGACAGAATTTTTACAATTATTGAACTCATATCAGTAAAAGGACATGCATCTGGACAGAAAAAGTGTTTTTTTTTGCCGTGCGTCAACTTAATGAAATCAAAATGCTTCTACACGATGACACCGCCCCTCATGTCCAAAATAATAAAACGTCCATTTTGACGTACGTCGAAAATCTTACTCAAAAGTATCTGGAAATAATTTTTTTTCTGAGAGGCAAACGGGAGTTTTGAAAAGCTTCAGAAGCATCTTTGTCCTGAACTGTCCTAAAACGTTCAATATCCGGTAGCTGATGGCATTTTTCAAGGCTTTGTTTTCCGCTCTAACTGTAATTTTGAAAGTCAAGCCCAACTCGCTGTCATTTCCAAATGATGTCCATGTGTCTCTGTAAAATGACGATGAAGTTGAAAAATAGAAATATAGAAAATCATTCTTTGATCTCAATACAAAAGGGAGTGAAGCCACGCGGTAGGAAAGTAGGATGAAAGTAAAAAAATTAAATAAAAAATTACATTTAAAGAAAAAGTTGCCGGTGTTGTTCTAGTGGTGTAAGTTAACTCTCTCCACTAGCGAGCGTGAGAACGGGGGTTCAAATCCCCAAATCAGCCACAAACAAGTCTTTGCTGTTTGTTTTCCTCTTCAAGGAATTTCCTTGCTTCTGGCATTGTGTATGCCCGTATCACCGTGATTACGCATACTCAGACAGTGGATATGGAAATTTCCCGATAGGTTTCCATGTGTCATAATGGAGAAGACTGCACTTATTTGTATAGATGACTTTATCTATGCTAATGAGTCCTTATTCCTACGACATCCCTATCCTCTCTTTTTATGTTGACCATTCGCTTTGCAGGAATGTCAAATCACGCTCTTTAACCTTTTTTTTGGGGGGGGGGGGGTCGTCAAAATGAGGGTGAAGCGTATGACCCCTATGGCCTATTTCGAACATGTTTTTACCCTTGACCCCTGCTACGTTTAACCGAAACAGATTTTGAAAAAAGTTAACCCGTTCCAGAGTTATCGCTCCACCAGACGGACAGAACATTCACATAATTTAGCTTATACGCTACTTAATAAAAGTTAACTTTTGAGATCAGGACTTACAAGTAAACCGAGGTGACTACGTAGATGAACCTTCACGATCTCCAAATGGCTTTAATGCTAGCATAAGTAGTTAATTTAAATCAATAATTTTTGAAAATTGTGTTTGCATATATTTGTATTTGTTGTACACTGAAGCTAAAAATGACCAATGTGATATGACGATTACGATTTCAATTTTGGTTAGTTGTGATTATTAGTTAACAGCAATTTGTTTTTCCAGATTATGTTTCTAACTAGCAATGTCACTACGCGAGAGTTTACCTCCTTTTATGAATTTGCATATAAACTGAGATGTAAAACCAAGGCACTCAGAATGGATACCGGAATGCTCCCGTCTTTGGACAGGATTTCTTTACTAGTACAATTATGAAAGAAAATTTAAAAGTACATTAAAATTGTAGAACACAAAAACAGATGTCGATTAATTTTAAGTTAGACACAATATCCCAAGTTTTAACCCAAAATGGCTCTAGCAAAAGAATGATGCATAGACATGTCTATGTTCAAGAAGGTCGAGAAGGATAAGCTAATCCTTATCACTAAAAACTAGCAAATCAAGCCCGTTCCATGACAATATGATTCAAACTCGATTTGTTGGGATCTTGTTGAAAAAATATATAGATATCCCATTTTTGAGAAACAAATTTTAAACAATGAAAACACATATGCCTAGCGCTTAAAGAAATGTTGGTGACTTGGTGTGCGACATTCACGGTCACTTAAAGGTCATAAAAATAGCGCTTTTGATTAAATATACATAAGATGTAATATCAAAAATACTGTATTCAGATTTAAAACTTTGCGTTTTCAAATGATGTTTGACATAATTGAACGACTACGACTTCTGTAATCATGATAAATATTGATGTATAACGTTATATGTTTGATATAGGGGGTCTCGATATCTACCAAATGCCACAAGGCAGAAAGAAAAGCGAGTCCTGGAATTTCAATTACCAGACATACGACGTTCTTTGGAAAGCGGGCCTTTTTCCGCAGTAGATTTGGGCAACTCGTCGACAGTAAGGTGGGCCTGGTAACTTCTAAGACAATTTCTACTGACACGAACGTTATAAATTTTAAAAAAATTGATTTTGATGTAATCCTAAGTATTGCCTCTCTTAAAAGTTACCGAGACACTTAATCCCCATGCTCTTTGACGGCTAATCCACAATTGCCAAGTGGAAAAATTAACTTTGGTAAAAAGCTTTGTTTGCACTTTCACTTATCTTTAATTTCCCACATTCCATCATTTCCCGTTCCGAGTTTACGTTTCTCAGGTTCCAGCCCAGCCTAGGATCATAAAACTTTGGAAATTTTAGATTAAAACCATTTTCACAAGCATCCAGTAGGAGAATCTGGAAATTTAAGTGCAGGGCTATAAATAGAACATAAATGTCTTCCAGCATTAAAACTGGCATCATTGATCAACAACTCAAAATCTTTCTCAATAACAAATCCGAATGGCCCAACTAATAAAAGCTTATTTAGGAAGTTGTTTAGCCGTATTTCCAACTATAATTAGGAGTTGTTTTAAGCAAAAGGTGGGTTACCTAGAAGAACGGTTGGAGCACAAGTGCAGGCCCTAATGAAATTCTTTTCAAGGTTGAAACGGTTCTGGAGTTCAGAGCCATCCACATTTACACGAGCAATCGATCAATTTACAAAGGACATTCAGGTACATTTCACTATTTAAGAACCTCAAATGGATTACATAGATAAGACAAAACAACAAGAACCCTTCCGAAAACAATTTACCCTGTATACCCTGATCATAAAGACAATATGAATTAATTCTAACTCGATTTTTATTGACTCTTTTGTTTCGGTAGAAAATATTGTGGCGATCAAAGTTTGAACTGGAAATGAGTTAGTTATGAATATTGAACGAAAAAGTATTTTTAAATGCAAAATTGCAACAATTCAAAATTAGATTTAAATGTAAAACTTCAAAAAAGGGAAATAATTTCATACTACTTTATATATGTTCTTAACAGTAAAGAGCATCATCTATTTTTCGTGTAGATTGCTTTCAATTAAATATCACCAGATTTACATTTATATAAGGTCTAAAGTAGCCTATTTACGATAGAAAATTTTGGTACCAGTCACATAATTAGCGTTTGAAAAAAAAAATCAACAATAAAAAGTTTATGAATTTTTGGCTTTTTACCTGTTGTCACGTCGTTCACGAAGGAAAAGTGAACGATTCTATGAAAAAAGAAAAATGCACCAAAATTTCTGCAAGATTTAAATTATTTCTTTATATCTCCAAGCTTTCCAGTATACCTCTTAGCGTTTGAGTAAAAACAGAAGAGCCAACTGCCTATTTTTGGATGGAAGACGGCATTTTTGAAGATCCAAAACTATCATTATCGAGCTAACCGATTATAAACATACCAAACTTTAAAAAATTTCACTTCCGGTCTTTCAAGAGACACACTTTGTTTTGAAAAAAAAAAAAAACGAAAACTCTCGAAGTGATTAATTGCCATTGGATTACTTTCCAGAACCATTTGTCAAAGAATCATTTTTAGGGGAAATTCTTACAACTGCTGCAGTAGTCTCCTAAAAAGAAGAACACGGCGTTCTGGTACAACGCGATGCTTTAGATGAATTTTAAATAGGATTCCCACCATTATCTTCTACAACCTTACCTCAGCAATTTTCAGCTAATTTACTCAGCATTTACGATCAGGAACACACTTACAACAAATATACCGTGGTAAAACGGTCAACCAACTAGCGGAAGTTAGAAATCCAAACAAATGACATTCGACATTAAAAGATTAGTAAAATTCTTGGAGTAAAACAGAATTTAGGGTGTAAGTTGAGCATTAGAAATTATTGTTTTGTTTCTTGCAAAAGTAAGATTACAACTAACTGTAATTTGGGGTCAAAGGGTGATTCCATTCCGAAGGGGGATCTGGGATCATCATCTTGGCATTTGGTTTTGAATAAAAATGTTTTCTATTCAAAAGACAATATCATGTCCGTGAGCCATTTTGGAGGTGGAGAAGATCTGTGGTTCGTCGGAATCATCTTAACTTTTCGCTTTTTGTGAATAAAACAGTGTTTGACCTTGAAATGTCATTTTGAGGTGAAGAGGTCATTTTATGGGTCATTTCTGGGTCCCAAAGAAGTGTCCTACACAAATGTTGCTCGACTTCATAAGAGGAATAACTTTTTATTGTGCATTTTTTACGTTGTCATAGAATGATATCCTTTGACCTTGACATTTGAATTCAAAAAGGGGTCATTTCCTGTTAAAGGGGGCCTGTATGATCATCGGAACCATCATAACTTTTCTTTTCTTGCAAAACTAGAGTTTGACCTTGAAATGTCATTTTTAGGTCAAGGGGTCTTTTCCGAAGCGAAGCGAAGCCGAAAGCTACTTATGTTTTCGTCATTTCTGTCCGTCTGTCTGTCCGTCCGAGCCACATGTGTTTGTCAGGAACAACTGAACATATCTCAAATCTGTTTCTGGAGATGTGTTTCTAAGGTTCCGGCGCAGTTCAAGTTTGTTTCTGTTCGACCAGAAGTGACCCCCTTGGGGGACAAAGGTCAAGGTAAAGAGATATTGTTTCATGACAACATAAAAATGACCCTTACAAAAGTTGTTTCTATTATGAAAAGGAGCAACACTTGTATAGGATACTTTTCTTTGTGACCCTCTTTTGATCCTCAAAATGACCTTTTGAACTCAAAACGACCTCTTAAGGTCAAACTCTAGTTTTGCATAAACCAAGAAGTTATGATGGTCCCAATAATAGTAGAGCCCCCCGCTTTTACTTGTAAATCGCCCTTTGACCTCAAAATGACTTTTCAAGGTCAAACTCCTCTTCACCCCAAAATGACTATTGACCTCAAAATGACCTTTCAAGGTGAATCTCTAGTTCTGTAACAAACGAAAGGTCATGATAGTCCGGATAATCGAAGACCTCTTCTTCATACGGAAATGACCCCTTTACCCCAAAATGATCTTTCAAGGTCAAAATCTGTTTTCCGTGAAACAAAAGGAAATGATGTTCCTGATAACCTAAAACGTCTTTTATATTTGGAAATGGCCTATTGACTTCAAAATAACATAACTTATCTTTATAGCTTTCCACTTCTAAGTTTCCTACTTCCGATACTGGTTGACCCAAGCTGGCTGGGAAACCATAGAATCCAAAGAAACGCTTACCAGTTTGAGCGATAACTTGGGCGATTGTTAATCATCGTTTTCGCAAAAAAATGAACTTCCGCCGAGATTTTGTGAACAAAGAATGAATAAACAAAAACCGAATTTCTTGACCCTTACCTGTGAGGCCAAAGGGTCAAGGGGCTCTGGGGTCATCGGGACCATGTTGAGGTCAAGGGGTCAATTTTGACGCGGGTTATTTACAAAATCTCGGGTTGAAGTTCATTTTTTGCAAAAAAACGTGCATCAAAAGGGTTAATGCCCAACCTGGTAAGCGTTTGCTAGTATTTTGGTTTCCAAGCCACCATGGGTTGACCGCTTTACCACGGTAAGCTAAGCTAAAAACTACTGTTTTGGTCACTTCCGTCCGTCCGTCCGAACCACACGTGTATCTCAGGAACCACTGAACATAACTCAAATTTGTTTGCAGTGATGTGTTTCAAAGGTTCCGGCGCAAGTTTTATTTGACCGGATTTAACCCCTATGGTGGTCAAATGTCAAGATCAAGTATAGCCTCACGATTATCTCAGGATCTACTCATCTCAAATCTGTTTCAGTTCCTTGTGTTTTGGCGCAGCTCAAAGTTGCTTTTGTTTGGCCGGAAGTGACCACTTTGGGGGTCAAAGGTCAAGGTCAAGGGATATCATTCTATGACAACATAAAAATTGAGCCCTACAAAAATTGTTCCTCTTATAAAGGGAAACAACACTTGTGAAAAACACTTTTCGTTGATGACCCCCAAAATGACCCATTAACCTCAAAATGACCTTTCAAGGTCAAACTCTACTTTTGTAAGAAACGAAAAGTAATGATGGTCCCGATGATTGTAGAGCCCCTTTCAGCCTGAAATGACCCCTCGACATTCAACAAGGAAAGACGATTTCTAATCAAACTGGGGTCCAATCCGTCCCATACTGTTTATCCCTCAAATTGCTTTTCCTTCCAAAAGATAATACACGTCTTAAACTCCCTGCATTAATCCTATAAAGCCCATAAAAATTTCACCTCTTCTTAAAGAAGGTAACAAATGGCAACAACGAGTTTTATTGTGTATTTTAAATAATAAAAGTTATTTAAAATTTCCTGTTTAAACGTGTTGCATTGTTTGTGTCAAAGATAAAGGCTTCTTAGCCTTACTTCAAAATACACTAACACTGTTTTCATTGTCTTCACTTATACAATAGTTAAAAACATATGAGTGTACTGCGCCTTGTGTAATTGTACATTACAAATTTAATTTAGCTCATGATTTGTAAATCACAATAACATCAATGACAACAATTTGTTTAGTTAACTCTCGAAGTCGTTAGGAGAATTACCATGTGTTATGTATTGTTGTGATAGGGTTTTTAATTAACAGATTTTTTTTTATAAAAACAAATGCCAATACTTGAGTGTGGATAATTTTTTTTGTAAAATTTAAGCTTAAATCTGAAGTCATCTTTCCACAATCTAGACCCTTCATGTCGTCTGAATTGAATCAAAAGTTAATTAGGAAAGTGATTGGTTTGTAGCTCCATGAGTGAAATGGTGGAATAATATTCAAGTTTCTTGTGAACATGGGCCTAATTAACCCGCACAAATCAAACTTTGTGTAGATTTCCATATAAATGAAATTCCATTATCTTTCGGCTCCTTCCTTTAACTCGATTGCTCCCTTTCTACAACTTATGTGACTGTCAAGCACAAGACCTTTTCCTATAAATTTATATCTCAACTCAGCGCAAAAGTTCCGCTCTCGTCAACCTTACAATTTCTATTACTGAACGAGTAGACATGAGAAGAATGAAGGGTTGAAGTGTTTTATAGAGTGCTTTTAATAAGTTGGCAATTGAGCACGTGTGATTGACAGACTATTCACAACTGGTAAGCTCAAATCAGTGAAACTACGTGCAGCGAATCAAAAGGGAGAGTTTTGCTGACGTCAATTTAGTGAAATCGAAATTCATTTCCTGCAAAAGGAAATTCGACTTTTGTAAAAATCTTACCCTGAGACAAACCTGTGTTATGAAAATCTTCAGAAGCAGCTTCGCCAAAAATTGTCTTAAAATTTGCAATATCCGGTAGCTGTTGGCTGCTTTAAGAGCTTTGTTTTCCGCTTTAACTGTAATCTTGAAAGTCACGCTTTAAAAAAAATTGAAAGCAAATTATTTTTTTATATCCATCCAGAAAGTAGTAAAGCCACAACTCGAGAGAAAGAAGAAGGGGAGCCAAAGAATTTCTGAAATCATAAATATCCGACATAGAGAAATTGCATCGATTTACATTAATAGTCGACTTAAAATAAAGAAAAAAAAAGTAGAAAAAAGTTCAAAGCGACCGGAATCTTTTGCGTTTCTATATCATTCGATGCTTGAGGAAAGTAATCAGTTTAGCTCTCTAGCCAATTTGAAGGGAACAGATCCCATTAGGGCTCAAATGTCAGGCACAAAGAGGTTTTTAAACCACTACAAATCAAGGATTGGGAACTGTATGGAAAACTCTATTATTTTTTTTCCGTTTCAATTCAGATTCCTTCAGCTTAATACTTTCACTCCCGCTAAACTTTACTCATTAGTTCTCGAGATTTTCTGACGTTTGATTGATTGAAGGCTCTTTCCGTTGCTACTGAGGTGTCACTAAAAGGTATTAATCCATTTCCAAAATTGATGACCAATAGTCTAAAGCTCCTTATGTCGTCATCTTCCCCGCAATTGATGACAAAGGGATTGTTTTAGAGCGGACACAAAGTTGATGATGGTGTTAAGAGCCAGATTATGCAGCCTACGACACTTCTGCTGGATTTAAGACGTAGGTTTTATCCTAGGGCGTGAACGGAAAAAGTAAAGTTGCTTTTGTGAATACTTTTTGGTAATGATGGTGGTTTACCCGTTCCGGTTGGAAGGACAAAGAACATTTCTCGCAGCCTGGCTGCATCTCCCCATTTCACTTGCAACGAAAGTAGAAAGGAAAGCCCCAACAGAATGCACCTCCTGCCCTTTAGGATTAAGGTTCCACTGTCTAGGAAAAAGATACCGCATGGTATTGATTCACGAGTAGTCGTGGTGCTAATGGTTCAAATTTATGTACAACCAATATCTTTCCATTTGTCTATAACACTCTTTCTATTTCTGGTTAATTTTACTACTTTTCCAGAAATTCCCGTGATTCTCAAATGCTTTGGCTTTAAATTATTTATCCACTCACCCTCTGACACCCTTAATTTTTTCTAAGCTCAACATACAACTTCATTTCTATGAATAAAAACCGCTTTTAATCCTGAGATTGTTACCTTGTGTTTTCTGCCACAATTTTGAAGTAAAACTTTGAAAATGATTGATCCAGGAAGGCTCAGAACACTTTGAACTTGGTAGTCATTTTAGACAGGAACAGCTGCCTCTGTGAAGAGGATCATCTGGAGTTTCATGTTTCGTTTCATGAAAAACTGGAGTTTGACCTTGATAGGCCATTTTGAGGACAAGGGGACATTTCCGGGTTAAAGGGGGCTCTACAATCGTTTGGACCATTATAACTTTTTGTTTTGTGCAAAACTAGAGTTTGACCTTGGAAAGTCAATTTTGAGATCAAGGGTTCATTTCCGAGTGAAGGGGAGCTCTACGATTATCGAGACCATCAGAAATTAGAGTTTGACATTGAAGGATCATTTTAAGGTCAAAGAGTCACTTTTGGGGTCATTGGGGGTGACAGGGAAAAGTGTCCTATACAAATGTTGCTCTCCATTATAACAAGAACAACTTTCGTAGGAGTCATTTTTTAAGTTGTCATAGAATGATATCCCTTGACCCTGACCATTGACCCCAAATGGGGTTAAACGGTCAAACAAAAACAAAGTTGAACTGCGCCGGTACCTTATGGACACATCACCGCCAACAGATTTGAGATAGGTTCAGTGGTTCCTGTGATACACGTGTGACAAGGACGGGCAGAATTTACGAAAACACAAGTAGCGTTCAGCTTCGCTTCCGCTACTAATAAAAGTCCGCAAGCGAAACTACTTACCGTTGATTGTGTAATAGAACAGAAGCAAGTGCGGCGTTACTACAATTGAGACTCTTGTTAACATATCTTTCTTCTAAAATTTTACGCCTTCTTCCTAAAGGCCTAATGTTTACAAAAAATGATTTGGAGTTTTTGTAATTTTAAAAAGAAAATTTGCAGAATTTTTAATTATTTATCACCTGCGGAAGGATGAAAATTAATGGGAAATTGGGAGAAGCATATTAATGTCATAATAATAGGCAGCTGGACGTGAAAGTAGACTTTCTCTTCTGGAATTTAGGAGAAACAAAAGAGAGGTTGCCATAAAGCACAAATAAAATGAGAAAGGCTAGTGCAATGGAGACATGGAATTTGGGAAATGAGAAACGGCGGCTGATGTTTTTAACTTTAATAGCTATTCGTATAGCCCAGTTAGTTGCTACATTATGTCCGACACAAATTTTGATCTTTGCATTTTCCGAGAACTAAAAAATTTGTGGAAGGCTTTCAAAACTTCGTTCAAAACGAGATGAAGTTTAAAACAGTCATCTCGGAAGTGAGCTCATCTGAACGAGGAAAATGGAGACTACGACGGAAAACTTTGGATTTGTAACGAAGGCTAACCGGGAAGGGTCACCAGAAGCGGAAATCTGGTCATACTATGCTATTACATTTTGACTACAATAGTATTTCTCGATTTTCAAACAACTGCCGTGGAATTTTATAGATTTAAGCTACTATATTAGGTTTGGTGAGCTGGGCAGATAAGTGCCTCCACATCTTTACTTAAATTTTCAGCCTTCACGTAGTACTTAACACAGATTTTTGGGCTGTCAGTCAAATATTTGAAACAAGAACCCTCTTTAGGGCCTCTTTGTTTTGGAAAATATATTTGCGTCAGGCTTTGCTTTATTTTTGTTCACAGCGGAGTGCTCGCTTCAATTTAATTGAAATCCCTAGAAATCAGGTAAAAAGACTTAAGGGCATCAAATTATTTTGACACAGGGAATCTTGGACAACAGAATGCCAGGTAAACACACACTGCAGTTTACTACGTGTGTGATATAGTTCAGAATAAAACTTTTTTACATGCGCTGATAGAGATGCCTTAAACTGCATTTTGCATCACTTGCCTAAGGCACAAAATTTGTGGCATAATTTGCAGAATTAGAAACCAGTAGCAACTTAACCCACAGTCAGAGTGACACGGTGGCAATAAGACAAAAAAAATGGTGCCCGTTTAGCTGGTTAAATTATTTTAGTTCTAAAAATATCACGTTATAGAGCCGCAAACCTCTGTCTAATTATTTCACATTTACCTACTTTGAGAACCAATACTCAAGACAATGTAAAGTAACCACCCAAAGGCCTTAGGGAGAACTTAATGGAGTACATAATATGCCTACAAACAACGACGGGAAAGCCTATTTGGAAATTAAATTCCAAGGCCCGTTATTTCTTCAGCTAGGATCTCTTGGTGGTTGTGAAAAAGCTAATGAACAGGGCCACAGATGCGTTTCCCAAAATGGAATTTCCGGGAATAATTCTTGAGTCGGATGAGGTTATCGCCACGTCATGGGACATTATAGAAAATTCTAGAGCGCGTTTGTGCTGAATTGAGCGAAGCATTTGGAGCTATAAGGATCGAGTGCAAGAAATGGGTCCTTTCTTCGGGTTTGCCTATTAGTGTAATTAATTAAACAAGTGATGAGGAGGGTGGGAGCTTTTGTGAGTGACAGGAGAGCTCGGAGCTAAGAAAGGAGTTTGTACGTGAAAATGAATTCCAATTAGAAGGAAGGAGGAATTTTTTTTTTTATTGTTTTTTGCAAGGCATTATCCCATGAATAGGCAGAGGCAGAATTATGTGTTTCTGAATAAATTCGGTTGCCAGGCCGCTCACCATTTTTTGCAAAGCTCCAATCCGAACAATCCGCAATCACAAGTCCTTGGCAACCATACTAAAGAATTACAGGGAAGGAATATTGATTGTCTTTTTTTGCAAAAATTGGAAGTTCTGTCGAAATTTTGCAACATGCAGTAACAATAATTTTAAAATAAAAATGCAATTACTTTCTGGTTATGTGACAGAGAACTTGAAAATTCTAATCCCAGCTTCCCTATTTAAAAATATCTATTGTATTCTAATCTAATGCAATGCAAGGTTCAAACCCTGTAATGCAGCTCAGTGCAGGATGAAAAACTTTTCTTCTAAAAAATTTTTTGTTTTGATTAATTGAATAGAAAGGTTGCAAAATTATGATTCATGAATTAATTACTAATTTTTAAACGAAATATGTAAAATAATTGAATGAATTTTTTCTGTTTATTTTTCTTGTTTTCAAAATTTGTGCAAAAGTTTTGGTTAAACTTTTTTAACAAATTTTTTTTGCAGAAACGAGGATAGAATAGTCGCTAAACTTTTCACATAACTTGTTAATAAGGTTGTAAAGGACATCTTTTGCTGCCAGGCCATTTTCCATTATTTTCCAAGCCCAAAGAAAAAGTACCTAGCATGAAATTTGTACGACTGTTTGTAAGCTCGAGAAACCACGTATATAAGTTTCTTTTTACACACCCTGTTAAATCAAAAGTGAAAGGTATGACATTACGTACTTTTCAAAAGATTCGATTATTCCAATTGCATTTATCTAATTTTATTTAATTAATCTAATTTGATTCGGAGGTTCTTTGTGTTTGTCCAAATATTTGATTTGAATTCGATGATCCCGTGTCCCCTTAAAGAAAAATGACGAATAATTGAAAAAGTAGTTTATTTTGTTGTTCTAGTCCAATGCATTCGGAGAAGGACGACCCAATGCCACCTTTCACAGCAGGGATTTTATCAATTTCTCAATTACGTTTTCAATGAAACAAACATGCCCAGCGACCCTTTCCTAACGCATCCTTTTTATGAGTAGCTGAGATCAGTTATGGATGAATAGGCTCCATTTTTCAATTTCGTCGGCGAGTAATCGACTTAAAGAAATCCCAACTGACAATGAAGCGACGTTGAATGGACATAGAAGGGAGGATTGAGTGTCCTGAAATTGAGCCTTTAGTTATCGTAGCTTCTCCCTTCTGACTCTGTCTTTTGTATGTTTTTCGCTTTCATCCGCATCCTTATAAACTGATCTGGGACAGAAGTCCCTAGGCATTCTTTCCTCAAAAAATTTATATTGAACCTCCCCCCTCGATCAGATTTCAACGTATTCCTTTTATCAAAACTTTTCTCTTTGATCTTCTTTAACGCTAACAAGAGATTTACCAGCAGGGTTTATTCCAGACTTAGTCACCTTCTACAACATCGCCATAACTTAACATACGAACTACCATATAACTTGACTCGGTTAATAACTTTACAACTCATTTAGCCTAAAAGTTAAAAAAAACTAGTTACAAAAGACAACAAAACTTGATTTTAGACACGCGAATTATGAAAGCTGCGCACATTCATGTGAAAAGAAGAATAAGAAGAATAAGTGTTGGTTTAGGAAACGTTCCATTAGTTTCCGGTAAAGCAAATTCTGAGTGAGAATGCTGGCAAACACTGTATAAAACTAGCAGGCATTTTATTCAACTAGAACTCTTCAGGAGTTTCCTCTTAATTCACGACGCCGCGAGGCAGATTTGAACAACAAAAATATTCCGAGTATTTTTCTGCGGGTTTTTGAAAAGGACAAATTCTCTTAAGGTTCTCTTTGGAGGGAGAAAGTTGGAGAATTGTATTTGAGAAAGGAGATGTTTTCTGCTTTCCGTTGAGAGTGCCCGGTCCTTGTCTACATTTTGAACAGTTTCGTATCCCGGTGATGTGATGCGGGGAGGCGAAATACAACTTAAGTTTAAGACCCTCCGTCCTTTCTTCCTAAATTAATTTAGCCCATAAAATGGAGAAAGGAGGGCGGAGGAGACAAAAGAACGCGACATACCAAATTCAGTGTCTTTAACGAGCTAATTGATCCGCCAAGGTTGTCCTTTAATTTTTCAAACGTGCGTAAGATCCTACTTCGTACAATCAATAGCTGTGGCAAATACTAAAGACCAACACCGGAACAAAAGTACTTTTGTCATCCTAAATTAAACAATGATACTGATAAAAAGCACCAAAAAATCCGATTCCAAGGCATCTTTTTTTTTATTCTAATACTAGCTTAAGACTCACAGGCGCCAGATTGAAAAGATGAGATCGTACACTTTTCAAATCAATTTCAATTCAATTTTTTATTAGGGTTTGGAATGAAACCAAAATGGTGCCTGGCGCCCCAAATATCAAGTGGTAATTGATGCTGAAGAACGGTTAGAGATAAGCAAACAAATACACCCTAACGCCTTTTTGCCGAGTTGACTTATTATTACAGAACGTTAGCTTTACATTCGAAAACTTTGTTGACGATTTAAGTTTAAACATCAGAATAGCAATGTGCGACTTATACTGGTTACAGCTAAACGTTCCAATGTCGAGTAACAATGCTTGCGTTTACCCCTAATTTCTGAAAACTTCACTGAACATATAGAAGCCGGTCCTTAAAAGGAGCTAACACATGGTCTTAAACTTTATCCTTATCAGAATGAGAAACTACTTTCTTTGCTCTGTTCCATGAAAATAGAGAGTAATCCTTTATACCTGTTTTCTGAATAATTGATATTTCCACCTGCATGAGAACACAAAGGTTTGGATAAAAAAATGGCAATTGCTTTTCGTATCAGAAAATGTTACAAAAGTTGGGAATGCGTAGAATCTTCAATCGCTTTTACCAGGATAAATTTTTTTACGCCTTTGAGTCGATTTGGTGAGAATAAAAAATGAAAAGAGCAATATACGCAGTAAATTACGTTTTGTCGTACTGAAGAGCAGAATTGGGGAAATGGGTCCAATATCGGGATAACACCCGGAATGAGGTAGAGTTCTAACTTAGTTTTAGGTAATTTTATGATTACAAGTCATGCGTTTGAGTACGATTATGATAGTTAACGTTATAACAGGTAAGTTTTTTTAATCAAACCCATAATTTTGAAGTGTTTTGTGTAGAAATTGAGCGAAATGTTTTTAACTAGTACATTTCTCTAAAAGAGAAGCTTATTGTTTTTGCCGGAGGACTTTTGAGAATTACATTCTTATAACTTCAAACATATGTTCTTGAATTGCACTTATTAAATTTGTAATTCCCCTATAAGTTTGTCTTAAGATCTATGAGGGGGCTAGACCTGCAGCTTCGAATTGCTTAGAGACGAAAGAAAGCGTTCTGAAATGAGTCCGCTGGGCTTCCTATTTCCTTTTTATGTGATTGCTATCACCGAACCACATTATAGGCTGATTCGGTTGTGAGGACATTTGAGTCCGCTAGGAAAATAACAATGCAAATAAATATGAAGGGGTGAAAATTGTTTGAGGGTAAATAGTGAAAGAAATTGAAAATATCCAATATCCTGAAACCCACTTGATGTCCGTTAGATCCCATTTTGTTCATTTTAATGTTCCACTACTACTTCTTGTATAAGAAACAAAAAGTGATCAAATCGAGGCCTGATGTCTCAGTCTAACGCTTGGATACCTTGTCGGAATTTTTAGATTCTCAAAGAAAATGTCAATATCTACACGCCTGCCAAGGTGGGTATACAGACGCCTATTATTGTCAGCAAGATTCGCTCTCATCATTACAGCCACCACAGACGCACAGTCTGCATATGAGTGGAGGTCTACGGACGTCCTTTCCGAGGTAAGTGCCGAACATTATACTAACGTTACATAATACTTTAGTTCTCGAGCAACACAGGCCGCTGTAGACTAATTTATTACCGAACTAGACATATACGATATTAGGGAAGAAACAACAGCTTATGCCCTTATAAAACAGAAGAAATTGAATGAGTTTATGTAAAGCTAAGTAGCTACCGCATATTTCTACTCCTGTATTGATTTCATTTTCAGTGGGTGTGCCTATTTTAATTTAATCTACACATTTTAATTTTATACAAGTTTTAACTAGAATATACACACATACAGGTTAGTTCTAAAAGTTAGAAACTATTTAAAAGTAATGAAACATGTAACTCTAAGAATCTCAGTTGTTGTTGACTAGGGCTTTGCCAATCGTCAAATAAATCAATATAATTCTTGAAATACAAATCTGAATTGCACAAGTAGATCGGGTAGGTTTTCTACAAGTTACCCGAACTTCAAAACCGGAATAGATTAGTAAAAAAGTAAATAAAATCCCCTATTGACAAATAAATGGAATATTTAAACTTGGCTACTTAGGAGGTGTGCTTACTGTGAAAATTAAATTTGTATATTGTTGGCTTCCTTCGATTTCAACTTTGTTTCAGTTACGGTCATTTCAAATACCTTTGTTTTCTCAACATTCAATTTTAATTTAGTCTTGGCTCAATTGGAAGGCCGAAAAGTGGAAGACGAAATTATTTAGTATGGTGATGAAAATAAATGAACCTAAAAGTGTGCCTTGGAAGTGGGAACTTTCCTGGCACTTCTGCAGCAATCTTGCTTCTGTGTGCTCCCAGTACGTCCACCTAATCCGAATTAAGACAAAGTGCCTGTCGTTCTCTTCGACAACGGGGCTGAGGGGGAGAGTAGAAAAAATGAAAAGAAAGCGCATTCTCTAGTCCCAACTTCGATTTCCCATTTACCAGAATTTCTATTTCCGCCAAGACGTCTGAGTTGCCATTTAATGTCCTAATTGTACGTCGCAAGTTCCCATTCTCTCGGCAAAAATAAAAACGTCTTTAAATTAACCCTCACATCACTTTTACTTGCTTTGGTTTTACCTTCGACGACTAGGGCTAAATTTTAGCAGTATAGTTAGTGTCACCTGGTGTTCGTGCCCAGGAAGGCATTGGAAGACACACGTCATTGTTTATTTTCTGAAAGAAAATTTTTCTAACAGCAGCTGACCAGGACAATTTTTGTCCGGCGTCTGAATGAAATACAATAAAAGCTATTAGCTATATTAATTAATGATGTGTAATTACAATTTTAATAAAATGCAGTTGGCGTTGAATAATGAGTCGTGGTCAGGTACCACAGCACATGAACAAATGCATGGGCAAGAGGGAGAGAGATATAGAGAGAATGTTAAGGAGTGTCCCTAATTTACCGTCTATTCTGACATATCTGACTCTGATAAGTTCTTAGTCACACCGAAGCTAAGTCGCCATGTAAGTGAGGTTCTTTCTCACGCTGAAGATACCTATGACTTTTAAAAGTCAAAAAATTCTAATTAGTTAATTGGGATTAGAAGTTAACAATAGTTTGGATATTAAATTTTTCATGTAAGTATAGGAGGTATTAAGTATGTTGAAGCTAAAGATGACCCTTAAAGTTTAAAAAGCAATTTGAGTGTAATTAATAATTAACAAAAGTAAACTTTTTGAGATTACGAATTACAAGTAATCGGGGTGTAACGTAAGTTTAAACAATAACTATGCTTCAATGCAAATCATAAGTAGTTAATTGTAATGAAGAATTATTAAATTTGTAATTTTTGCTATTTTAGCATATTACAAAAAGTTATGATGTTTTAAGGATATAAACGACTCCAGACCATCTGCCTTTTAGATGACGCCAAATGACCATCAAAACCAAAAAACCGAAAAATAGGTTTTACGAGCTTTTACTTTGACCTTTATCGTGGCTTCTTTATTGTTACAGGTAAGTATTTTGATATCAGTACAATACGCTACTTAAGTTACGTGCGTTTATTAAAAGATTTGTTGTAATCTAGAAATAAAAGACTTAAATACGATTGTCATTTTGGTTAGTTGCGATTGTCAGCCAACAACCATTAGTGTTTCAAAATTTTGTATTTAACTAGTGATGTCACAACACGGGAGTGTACCACTTTTAATAAAATTTATGAGTGAGCTTTCAATTAAACTGACAATGAGAAGTAAGTTCAAAGAACTTAGAATGGTTGAAGAAAGTATACTTCCGTCGGACACAATCCAACTAAATATCTGAAATCTTACAACACAAAAGCTAAGGCTGATTAATTAAAAAAAACCGTGGTAAAACGGTACAACCAAGTAGTGCCAATAGGAATGGTAGAAGAATTATAATCAAGATTAGAATAATTAAATAATTTTATAAAGATTATTTTTTTAATTTTCTAATATGGTCATTTTGAGCTCAAGGATTTATTTCCGGGTCAAGTAAAGCTCTGAGGTCATTTATAGCATCATAACTTTTTTCTTTTTGCAAATGTAGAGTTTGACCTAGCGGGACGCGGCAGGGCGTAAAAAAGCGCGAGGGTCATTTTGATATCAAAGGGTCATTTCGGAATGAATGGGGCCCTACAATCATCGGGACCATCATAACTTTTTGTTTCATGCAAAACTAGAGTTTGACCTTGAAAGGTCATTTTAAGGTCAAGGGGTCATTTTGGG
>VYYI01000071.1:0-59106 GCA_021029175.1 Bilobella aurantiaca | reverse complement strand
CGTTAATTGTTAATTGGTTTCAAAGTAAACTTTAGAGTTAACTCTAAGGTTAGTGGAATTTTGCTGACACTAAAAGAGAAATTTAGTGTCGAGATTTTAGGATTTTTACACTAACACTAAAATTTTTTGGCGGAGGAGTACTACTTTTTCCGCGAAATTCATTTTAGTGTAATTTTTAAGGTTAAGGTGAAATCCCCACGACCCCTATTATTACGGAGTTTGGAGTTGATTACGCCCGCGCGCACACGCACAATTTAATTCTATAAAAGCAGGCGACAACTACTGCTACTGCTTCGAATTTCTTAATGAACGACGTAAGAACGAAGCGACGATTTTAGTAGACGTATGGCTACTAAAACGGAAATATTCAGTGGAATCTCTATCGATTTTTTTAATCCATGAGTAATTAAATTAAAACAAATGCTTAAAAGTTGATTATGCAATTAGATTAAAGTTGCCATTTTTGTTCTTATTTATGGTGTCCGTATAGTTCAACTTTGGTGTTTGAAAGTGATTCGACAATAACGCTTTTCACAAATCACAAATGCATGACTTTTACAATTGAGTTTAAAATTGAGGATTTTAAAAGTAACAGAGAACTTTGTCATTTGAAAAAGCACACTTACTACTTATTTTGCTTTCACCAAAACCTTAATTGATACAACTTTTATCGGTCAATTCGACCAATATTCTCCAGAGAGGCACAATAATTTTAAAATGGACCCTAATAATTTTCTCATTTTCAATTCGGAAATTTATTACACTTCAACTACGAAAGTTGATTAATTTATTTCGTTACACAGGAATGTCATTTATTATTCAACTATTATTAGTGTATTAAAAGTTATAGAATTTTTAACTGAAACTGAATATCCTATTCATAGTGTAAAGTTTGGTCTGGACTGACTGGCGAAAAGTTTGAAAGAAAAAATGCTCGTCTTATTATTACCGAAATCGAGTATCGTGCAATGGTCATATGAAATCATAATTGTTAGCATGCAAATAAAAAAAAATGAAAAACGATACATCACTGATGGCTTTAATTCTACATTTAATTCATCAATCCTAATAAGAATTTATGTTTAAACTTGACGCCTAGAATTTTGAAGTGATTTTGATTATTCACTGTCAAATTGTTCAAGGCTGAAATCAGCGCACGTGTAAACAATGTGTTTGAGGGCTGGAATGTTTTGATGTCACTGATCTTCATCAGAGCGGAAGAACATTTCAAGGTTTTTGTCATTTTCGACATCAGCGTCCGAAAGCTTTCTAGGTGTACCCCACTCGAGCAGTGTTGGGATAGAGGTCAAGTGGAGCTTCTTTTCAGTACGGAAGGGACATGCCGGGTCCTTCCAAGTGGGCCGGTCACCTACGAGTACCCTCAGCAGTATTCCTGATGGCTTAACGCTCTTCACAATGTTCGGAAGGCGGGCCTCCAGGTTCCGACAGTCTGGACACCATGACCCGCCACTCTCCGCTTCATCGTTTCCGGTAAAGAGCAGGAAGATGCGTTCCTTGGGGTTGGCAGCTACCAGGTCCTTGACCTTTGACCCAAATCCCTCAATACCCTCTGTTTTCTCTTCCTTCAATCCTGGGTAGTTGATGCCGGCCATCTCCTATGTCAGGTATCGTTTATGTAATGATGTCGCTGGTAGCGTTTTACCCCTGTGAATCACAATTAGAAAGTTTTAATATTTTAGAAAGCGCTTTCTCCATGTATAAAGAAATTCAATGATTATTGTTAAAAACATGATTCCAGTTCAATTACTTAATATAATTGTGATTGCCGTAATGCCGTATTGCCAATTACTTTCATTTCTCACCTTCTTCACAGCTGTTCTCTGTTTGTAAATAACTGATTTGCTCCCTTGGCTCAACGGTTCGACGTCGAAAACAAGATTTAGGAACGGCTCACCGCCGCGGTGTTAATTGATAATAACAGGATTTGTCCTAAGATTTCTGTTTCAATTAATTGCAAACGCGAAACAACAGGCTTCGCTTTGACGAGTAGGGAAAATATGAGGGGCGGAGATTTCTCGACCACTTGTTAGTGATGATGAGTGTTTTGTTACTCATCCTGATAAGATAAAAAAAACGCCATTCTATAAGCATAGAAATCATTATTTGAAAATTCTAATGATTTTCAAAAAATTAATAATTTATTTAAAAAAGAAAAGCTTTTACTACGTCATCAAAGAATGGCGAACGATGGGATGGGGGTGCTAAATGCATGATAACTTGGCGTTTGAATATTCAGAACAAAAAAATCAGGGAAAATTATTCACATTTTGATATTTCACTATTTTATGTTCATTTGTTTCATTATTTTATGTTTTTGTAGTGTTGTAAGATTCGATAGTTATATTTTAAAGTCGTGATAATTATTTTTGAAAAATGTTTAAACGGCGCAGGTAACAAATTCCGTTGAATATGCAGAAGTTGCAATTTTTGTTGTTATTTATTTTGTCATTATGAGTTCAAGTTTGGTATGCACGTGACGAGACAATAAACGCTTCACGGTGCACACCCCTGAACAATTGATTTCGGTAATTACTTAAACCGAAGTTTGAAGTTAACAGAGCATTTTGTCTTTTGGAGTAAAATTAATGACAGTTAACTAATTTTTTAGTTTGAAATGAGTGTTAGCAGGACAAATTGTTAGGCATACGAAAAGAGTGTTGCTCTAAACAGTTACAACACAACGCTCCTTGCTTTCACCGAAACTTAACTTATTGATATAAATTCTGCCAATTGTTTGGCCACTGTGACCACATTTCTCCAGAGTAGGTTTACAAATACAAAATTTGTATTAAATTCTGTTCAAATGGAAAGTTTTTTTTAAGACAGGCCAGCTGCCTTTCTAATGAACCATTTTAAAATTCCATTTTCTAAACCACTTTCTCCTGCTTTGGTGTAAACACCCTGTAATTGGTTGATTTACACATTGATTATCATGCTCTTGATTATCAGCGTCTCTAGTAAAGCATTCATGTCACTATTGACTAATTGGGAACCTTAAGCATTCACTATGACTATTTCTAGTCACTGAGGGTGGAGCTACCAGGACTTTCACCAGCACCAAGTATTCCGATGTTACTTAATTGTGATTAGATTTAACTTAAATTGTTTACAAATTAATTGAGAGTCAGATAATGGTCAATTGAATGAGCTAAACTTGCCATGAGAGTGCGCCAACCGGAAGTTGACTTGCTGCACTTCATGCTTACATTAGTTGTGCAATCCTTTCAAGTGTGTTTCCAGGTGAAACAGTATCTCTTAATTAGAAGTAATTAAGTTTACAATGAGGTCAAAATCATGTAAGACAATTAACAAATCAATTTTCAAAATTATAAATAAATTTCACTTTAACTTGAGAGACGATTTATATTTTTAAGTCTTAAGTCCCGGTATGAGGAGAATCTTATTTTGAGAAAATTTTGAAATGCTCTGTACATTTTTAGCTGTGTTTAAAAATAATTGAAAAATTTTGGTTATACGTTTTCGACCTCATTGTATGACAACGTGTTTAGCTTAGGAAGATAACTCTTAAAGTAATTAGCTTAATTTTCAGTATTTTAGATGTTATTTATGGGTGAACGGTGACCTTGAATAATTAACAATATAACTTTAAAGTTTTATGGTTAAGAGGCTGCAAGAGTAACTTTGTTATTTGACAGATGCATGAAATTGTTGAACTTGAATATAAACATTTTTTAATTTATGAAAAACAACAAAAGAAAAATAAATAAATACAAAAACACAAAATTGTAAAGTACAAGGGAGAAATCTACCTAACTTACCCTCTTTTACCTATTCCTGCAGCAGTCTGTCGTTGTTTAAAATTTGGAAAGTATTTAATTTATAACTAAAATAAGTTGTAAAGTGAAAGTTTCAGAACCCAATTCTCTCGGAGTTTTCAGGAGGAGAAAGTTGGCAAAACATTTCCTAGATCGCGTGAGTGTGAATTTGCTTTAGTTTCATGCTAAAGTTGGAAATGATTTGGTTTACAGGAATCTCTCACAATTAAAAATTAAATAATTAAGCGTATTTAAAAATTAAAATAATTTGATCCTTTTCAAAGCGCAAGCTCTGGACTCTCGATTTGATTGCTGAAAATAGTTTTGACTTGAGACTGCTCGTGCTTTAATTACGGATAATCGCAGCAATGGCCCTAGGAAGCCAAGTTGTTAGCATGTAAATCACAGGCGGCCTTGCAACCAGGATTTAGGTTGAATTTGATGCCTCGTAATTACAGTGATCTACACTAGTGCCTACTATTCATCAATTTTCACACTTCCATTGGCTGCTGGAGGCCACTCTGATCTCATGTTACCCCTAGAAATTTCGCCCAATGAGGCAAAAGTGCTAAGGATAGATTTCAGATTTCTGACAATTTAATCTCCGAAGCTTCAAAGTTTGGGGCGAAAGGATTTGACGTGGATTAATTTGCCAAAGGAAAAGGGGAGGGGTTGAGGGCCTGCGATTGAATGAAACTTTGTACACGAAAGGCCTAATAATTTGAAGAGGAAGGAATGCTTAAAGGAGCCCTTAAGAAGGGCGCTCTCATAATCCTTCTTGTATAATTTGGAAAGAAAGGGCCCGGGGGAACGATTCACAAAATCAAAACTTCCAGCTGAATAGAGATCAAAGTTTCATTGAAGAGAGATAAATTTCGGAGGAGAAAGTCTAGTGGAGAAAGGCGACAGAGAAAGGAGGGATTTGCGAAATTAATACTCTGAATAAATTAACCCGAAATACTTTCTTTTCCTCCACTTTCTCCTCCATCTTAATTAGCCTCCTCATTAGTGTTATCTTCGAAACAAGGCCTAATCTTGTTTAAGAATTTTCACAATTTCAACTTTCTCATCACTTTCACCCGGCCTCATTGGGGCTGAGCCTTGAGAAACCCTTTAATTAAAATCCCAGTTTGATGGACTGTCGTCAAAAGCGAATTGCATTCTGCTCCGATTTTTTTCTAGGTCCACATGATAAATTGGGCGGTGTCACGCCGCCGAAAATAACGGCGTATGGCATGACTAGTCAACGGGACTTTCTCCGTTAAGATGACAGGGCGGCTTCGGAAAAATGTGTCCTTGGGGATCAATAATATTGTCTCTCTGCCTCTGATCTCAAGCCTCACTTTGAACTCCTAACTTGATTCGAGTGCCCACGATCTCAATTCTAAGAGAGAGAAAAAAAAACGACTTTCTCATTCAGTGAAAGTAAAGCAAAAAAAAAACACATTGAATTTGAAATGGAAATGTTTTTTTTTTTTAGATTTGATGATTACACTCCCGAAATTAGAATGATCCATTTCGGCTCTCGAATTGCCGCCTAAATGCCACTACTTTCACCGATAAGAAAAGTTTGGAGGGAAGTTGTAATTTCTGGTCATTTGAACAGGAGTCCATCCATCGCCAATATAACTTTGGGCCATTTCTCATGAGCCGTTGGACTTTATTATGTAGCCAAGAAGTTAGGGAGAAAGTGGCCCGGAAGCAATAATTATGATTCTAAAAAGGTGAGTTTCCGCTGGACATGTAATTTGAAGGAGAAGATTTTCATTGGCCTAGAGCCTCCACTTTCTCCTTTATTTCTACTTTTTGGCAAACTTTCTCCTTCCTGGATGTGTGAGGAGATAAGTTATCCTCGCGCCGTTTAACACCAACTTATCTGCTGCAGCCCTATCTCGTTGGACAAATTTTATGGAAGACTTTTCCTGGGAAAAGCTTGTTCTCGACAAGGAGGTATTTAAATGACAGAGAATCGAACACAGGGAGTCTAGAAGGTAAAGGTAGTAAATAATTCTCGGGGAAATGTAGTAGTTAAGGTATGAAAAAGGGGGGAGCCCTTGACAGGAAGCGAGTGATCAATAAATCATCGCCAAAAAAAAACGGAGAAGAAACCATCTGTAATTGGATCATACGCCCCAAAACACGGCACCGGAAAAAATCGACATCTTTCGAAAGAGAGATCTCAGAGATCTTTTCATTGATATTTTCTATTTACAGGATAGTACTGTTGTTGGGAAGCGTGCCGGAGAAAGTGGCAGGTGAAAGGGAAAGTATGAATTCCCATTGATAGGTAGGGATCCTTATGAAGGGATGTCTAAGGGCCCCTTCACTTCCTAACAAATATGTTGGAATGAATTATTGTAAAAGCTTTTCTGGGAAACGTTTCTGTCATCTGCCTTGTCCCAAAAGTTTTTGGGGTGGGGAGTTCCAACTCCATATTTAATACTCGTGACAGCCTCTCTGCGATAGAAAACTTTGCCACTTAATTTCGAGAGCGTTTACTAGAGTGGGAAATGTAAACATTGTAATTTGGCAGAAGCTCGAAGGGTCCTAAATTCAGGGAGGTATTACTAGGATTTCTATTTGTAGTGGACAGGAAGTGAAGGGAGAGACAAGGACTTAGGGAAATAAATTAGATTTCTAAATAGTAGAAGCTTTGGCATTTTGGGAAAAGAGAAACTCCACCAAGCACTTTCACCTATTTCCTTGTATCTGGAGAAAGTAGAAAATTTTCTCCTGAATCAGCAATTTACTGCCAAGAAAACAAAATCTTTCATCTCGAGAATACTTTTCTTCTGAGAAATTAAATAGATTTGAGCACTTTTGGATTTCAAGCAGTCTCTCTATTCGTTTCAGATTTTTTTATTTTTGAAGAAAAAAAAAACGGAAAGTAGGTGAATTTTTTTTCTCAAAGGAGAGGAGCATAAATGTATTTTCAATTGACACGTGCCTCCGATTATTTCCCTTTGAAATCAATTTAAAATCCGCTTATTTTTAGAGCCTCAGACCGGATCAGACTCGAGGATTATTGGCTGTTGCGGGGAAACTGAAAATTTAAAAAATCGGATAAGTTGACTTTGAAAAGATTAAATTTTAAATCGGGTTGAAAAGAAAACTCGGAGAAAGCAGGTCTACATGTTGCCACTTTTATAAGTGCTGTTGAAAATTTTAAGCTTCGTTACAGCCAAAAGCAGTTTTTTTATGGACATCTCTTTTGATTAAAAAAAAATTTGAAATTTTAGAGATTCGATTAATTAACGTTTTGAGTTTTTGATCTTTGTTTACATAGTCTTGGAAATGAAAGGGAAATTTGTAAATTCTGAATGGCACGTGCTACTAAAAAGTTCAGTTTGTATTGTAGAGCATGCCTTGAAAACATGTCATTTCTAGCGTAGCGAAAGACAATAGGGTTATATATGTAAGCCCAAATTTAGAACTTTCTCTTTTCCCCACAAATCCCTTCGAGATACCATCAAAATTCTGTATTCAAGAGATGATGAAAAGTAGAATGAAAAATTGGAAGCAGAGTATTGAATAATATGCGCATTCCGCATTTTTTAGAAATTCAATGTTTGATCTTTGAGTTTAGGGATTTTGAGAAAAGCTCAAAGAAGACACGAAGGGATCTTTCTAAAAAAGGAAAGGAAAAGAATGGAAAAGTATTTTTTCCTCCTCAAAAACTGATGATTTTGAATCATGTCAAAATTGGGCCTTATTTTTTAGAATTCTCGTCTTGACAAATCCAATAACAAAAGTTTGAAATCGGACTTGAGCCAGGGTATTTTGTTGTTGATAATTTGTTAGAAAATGTAGCATTTCTACAATCAGGATGGTCCTTATAAAACACAATAGAATAGGCTGTTTTTGAGAACTAAGCAAACACAATCTTGATTGTAATGATCTCGAAATTGTCGACAATAGGGGCGTAAATTTGCACAAAATGTTCTCAGATAATTCGCTTGCCAAAATTTCAAAAAGAGTTCTGGCTCAGTCCCAATGAAATCATAGAGAAAAGATGAAATTCTTTTTCTACTTTTTTCCTTCTTTTAGAAAAAGCCTTTTTTTTGTTTAGAATATTGTGCATCTCCTCCGATACAATCCTATTTTCGAGTCCAGAGTTTACTTCTTTGAAGTACAAGGGAAAAATATCGTAAAAAAAAGTATTTGCCTCCTTTTTGAACAGAGTTAAAGTAAGGGGAGAAAAGCGAAAATTGAATCAGCCTTTTCCCTCTGCCCTCCATGTTATAGCAATAAGAAACAAATCACGCACTTCATTTTTTTTTTCAACCTACTTTTTTACGCACGGCAACTGTTACAATAATAACAAAAAGACTGCAGCTTTCTCCTTGATTTTTTGGGTTGCTTTCAAGAGATAAATGGAAGGTAATCATGAAAAGGAATAACAAAAGAACGAAAAAAAAAAGTAAAAAAAAATCCTCTCTAACAAATTATTGTCATCTCGTATCAAACTTTCTTTTCTCTTCGATGTGACGACGCTTTTTTTTTTAGAAAAAAAAAACTTAAATAAAAGTCTTAAGAACAAAATGTAAAGTTCAACACATCAAAAAACCCATTCAAATGATCAACAATCTTTTTTTTCTGAGCTCTGGTTTCTTTTTCTTCTTAAATATGCCCTACCCTATTAATTCGATGGCTTACCCTAGGCTTCCTTTACAATTAAAAACCTTTTTTTTACTTGAACAAAACGCGTGCTTTCCTTTCACTGTTTTTTTTTAAGAAAATAGGAATTTCGAAAAATTTCTCTCTTTTTTGCTCCTCCCCTTTTCGGAGCGGTTGAGTGACTCGCCGGCAATAAATTGGTAAACCTGTCAGAAGTTGGTTGTGTGAGCAGCAAGCATCCGCTATTAAAAATTTTTCGTGTTCTCGGATACCAGAATCTTTGGTTTATGGTTTTCGAAGACGAGGCGAGTTGGTTTGGGTCTTATTGTACGATGATGTGTGGCGCAGAGAGAAGTACGCAGATGGTTGCGATGATTGTAAATGACGTAAATACTATGAGACAGATTCGGTCGACGACCATTGCGGCGAACTTCCAGTCACCCACGATTTCTGCATCTTCCTCGGCCTTCTTCATGCGGCCGGTGATGAAGCGGAGTTCGCGCAGAATGCCTTGAAGGTCCTTTTGAGCGAGTGCGCATGAGGAAGACATCTCTGCGGCCTGGTCCATCCGGAGGTAGGACGTACTTGTCCGGATGTCGTCGTCCATGTCCAGGACGTTGGCCAGGAGTGACTTGGAGGAGCGCTCCCGTATGTCTTTCAATGATTTCATTTTATGGTCCATTTTTATAGTTTCTCGAGTAATTTTTTTCCCGGGACGACTCATTTGAAGAATCCATGGAAGCCATTGGAGAAAGAGGGTTTTCACCTAGAACGTAATGAAAAAACGTCATTACTCCACCTCATATCGCCTTTATGACCGCTTCCCCCACCGACTTTGTTTTCTATTTATGTCGAATGTCCGTGGCTCTATTGTCAGATGGGAAATTGCATGCTGCATGTCAGGACGTTCTTTCACTTTTTTACTTTCACTTTTCGCAATTCTCTTGAAATCGTACAGTTGTTTAACTTTTGTGAATAATTTCCTGACTTTCACTTTTCGCTCACGTCCGCCACTTATTTTAATGCCACGTTTGGTAATCAAGCGTCTGAAGAGTCAAGCGCAAAATTGCGTAAGGAGAAAGTAAAATTCCCTTTGTATCCCTTTGCCTTAACAGCTCTTGCTTTTGTACTAAGCGCCTTATTCCGTTTCGTTGTCAATCTTTGTCGTTTTTTTTATTGACCAAAAGCTCAGAATGAGCCTGGAATGGAGGCATAAAGGCAGCGTGAGTGTTGTTGGTGAATTGAAAGTGAAAGTTGGGATGAGTCCTTCCGGCCCTTTAATGTTTGATGCTGTTTTAGGAGAGCTGTTTCCTTTTTGATGTGACAATCACATTTTACTTTCACTCTGGATCTCTAGCGTGACGGACAGGAGAAAGTGAGGAGGATGATTCTGAGGGAGAATTACGAGGAAAAAGAGTGCAAATGGAATATTTAATTATGAATCTGAGTGAAAGTACTGCCTGATTCAGAGGGTCGGATTTCCCTAGAAAGTCCAACTTAAAGTTCATTATGACTTTCGTCTCGGAATTAACTCATGCCAAGGCTTTAGATTTCTCCGGGGTCGAGGCTAGGGCCACTAAACTTTCACTTTCTTTGCTCAAGGGCCATGGGTACTTAAGGCTCACTTCACGGCTCTCAAAAATGTCGTTTCCGGGAATTCCGCTAAGTCAATCCTGTCGTTACACTCAAAACTTTTAAAATTTTTGAAATGAATAACAAACATTTCGCATTGTCTGAAAGTGTCTCAAGGCTATAAGTTAAAATAGTTTGAAAATTTTCAAAATTTGTGTAGGATTTTTATTTGGCTTTCTCTTGACGATTAGCTCTGAATTCATCCATTTTCTGACGAATCCGTGTTGTATTAATATTTAAAAAAAAAAATTTAAGCTTAGGAAGCACGCACGTTACTTTGCGTTATCTTTTATATTGAAAAGTAATCAAAGGTTTTGCTCCATTTAAAATTGTCTAGGCTTCTGTAGCATTACTGAGTGTATTGAAGCCAAGTTGTCGTGAGCGACCTAGATTGACCTCTGTGCTCTAAAATTGTGTGTGTAAGGGCACTTTGGGCAGCGATGCAGCGCTTGTTGGAAGCCTTGAGCACAAAGAAAAGGGCTGATTGAATTTTCCTTTAAAAGGATGCGACGAAAGTTTTCCATCCTCTCCACTTGTTTTGAGGATTCAGAACTTATTGTGCTCATAATCTCATCAAACTCCCTTTGTGATTAGATTCTAAAGATTTACAGATCTTAGGGGGTTGAGCCAATGGCGTGTCGTGTTCTGTGGACTTTCTAAAATACCCCACAGCCTCATTCCCTAAGCCCCAACTTTCCTCTTCACATTTTTCTAAGCAAGGTGAAAGCAATCTCTACATTGCGTGTACTCTTTGGGATTTTTAATTTTGTAGCAAAACCAAAACCAACTTGTGGATTCTCACGGTTTTTTTCTCCCGAGCTTATTTTATAATTGCCTTGGCGGAAGCGGATGCGGAGAAAATGGGCTTTGTTATAACCACCTGCTTTCTCTCCAGGTTTTACCTTTCTCCAGAAAAAAATTAATTGAATGTACTAGGAGAAGAGCGCTTCATAAGTGTTGTACTCCATTTCTTGAAAAAACCTTTGTCCAGCATCTATTTCCTCTCCAGGATTTTTTATTTCAAAGAACAGGAAGTGAAGTTTTTACGAGTTTTGCCTATTCTTTCCCTAGTTTTGCTTTCTAAGTGTTGCGACATTACCACTTTTACTTTTATGTACAGTGTGATACGCTGGAAAATGTTGGAATATAAGAGCAAAAGCATCAGGATTTTTATTGTGAAAATTCTTCCGGTTTACTCCAGCAGCCCAACTTTCTCCGAGCGTTTGTGCGGAAAGGCTCTGTATAAATGAGCCGTTGGGAAGTGAATTTGTGGCGGCGTCAGGAAGGGCGGTTGGTTTGAAGGTGGTGATATCTTTTAAGCTTTGGGAACGGTGGACCAACCAATTCCCAAATTGAAGACTCTCTCTTGTCACCCTAAACTAGGCTGAATTCGATCAGGGAAAGTGTTGGCTGGAGAATCCTGGAGATGGCTGGAACTTCTGGCTGGAGAGGGTTCTGTATCAGTTTTAGATTGAGCTGCCAGAGTCAAGGAAGAGGTAATCTTGCGACTGAAGTCCTGGGAAGATCGACACTGTAATTTAATACTGGCTGCACCAGGTAGGGGGATAAAACCAAAATCACTTTTCACCCTTCATACGACGACACCACTCCAGCCATCAGCTTCCAAAAATGCTGATCAGGAGGATTATAATCTTATCTTCCAGAAAGTTCCTCCAGACCCATCCAGGCACGGAGACGCAATTCACTTCCTATCCTCTGCTGCAGCACAGTTATGTTTTAAAATACTGCTGAGAAAGCAGCTCCAGCGATTTCTCAAACCAAACTTTCAAAACTTTCTCCTCACTTTCACTTATTTTCCTAAATAGTTCTTCAAATGGGAGAATAAAGAAAGCCAGGCGGGGGTAGGCTTCAATTTTTTTAACTTTCACTTTTCTCTTTTGAAAACTAATCCCATGTGGTTCTCTTTCTCAAGGGAGTTTTTAGTTTCAGATTTTCCCTAACTTTTTTTTTCTGAATGTTTTGAAGTTCTTTCTTAAAAATCCCATGTGATTTTTTTTTTGGGAAATGCATAAATATCGCTGCGAAATTTGTTGAGAGCTCGAGTCAAGTCCCGGCTGGATTAATTTTGAATTTTGAGAGTTGGAAAGTCTAAGAAATTTTTTAAAACGATTTTTTAAACGAGAGCAGCAGAAGCCTGTTTTCCTTTCAGGTAGGACGGAAATTGAAGTAAAGGAGAAACTGCCTGGGCTCTATTAAAATCAAGTTAAAATTTGGTTAAATTTGCATTTGCATTGACTACCCCCGCTCGTTATTTTCTCACAACTTTGGATCATAAAAAAAGAAAGAAAAAAAAACGTTGAGCTATAAAAAATGCATATTCATGGGTTAAGGAGGAGTTTAGAGAAGACGAAAAAAAATTGAACGGTTAAATGTCCCCCCATTAATCAGCTTTAAAAAAAAGGAGCGAGAGGATTTTTGAATAATTTAAAGCTTCCGAGACTCGTTTTCAAGGAAAATAGAAAAAAATAAATGAAAAGGGCTCCTCTTGCTGCGGCGGCTGGCGTTTTTTCGGATTCAATTTATTGTTTGTCGGACAGTGGATGCTGGAGCTGGCTTCCTGGATTTGTTTTTGGATCAAGTTCAGATTTCCTGGAGAAGCCTAATCCGCTGGACACCCCTTCCAGTCTATCACTGGAAAAATCAGACTTTCTCCAGTAGAAACGCAGCCTGTCCGTCAAGGCGAGGAGCCTCTCGTGCAAATTGAAGCGGACACGGATGATAATTTGATACGTGGATTTGCCTCAAGTTCCCTTGCCAAACGCAACTGTAACTTGTACTTAACTTTCTCTTCAGTTTGGCCGAAGAGGAGAAAGTCCTTTTTTATTGTTGGGAAAGTAGCAAATCCAGGAGGACAAATCGCTTTTGTAATTTTGGTACAACGGGTCGGCTTAGAATTTTGGTCGAATGGGAATTCCATTAAGTTCAGGTAGATTTTAAAAGGGAAAACCAGCAGGTAATCATTTCAAGGCTTTCCTACTGCCTCCATTGCATTGATCTCGAAATACATTTCCAGGGAAAGTTGGGGTTGTGGCAATCGAAAAGAAAAATAGGCCCTTTCAATTTATTCCAACTCTAATCCCTTCCCCCAAAATTAACTTTCTCCGTCAAATGAAAAGGGTTTCCTAGAGTCACTTTCACTTTCGTCATTCATCTGATCGTCACTCCCTTAAGTACCTCCAGGAGCCCTTTAAGTGTAGGTTTGCATTACCTAGACCAATGGATAAGGGTCTCCAGGTTACAGATCACCCTTCCAGAGTCATGTCCAGTAGAAGCTAATCACAGCCTCGGAGCACTTTCGGGAGTGACAAAGGTGTTAGAGCCCTGTGAGGCAAAGGGCCTAAATCCTTTTCTCCCGAAGATAAGTACCCTTCTAGGAAAGTGCCTCAATTTGGAGGCTAATAAACATAAATCGTGTACTTACCCAAGGAGGCATGGCGTGCATGTTGGCAGTGCGATGATGGTAATTGAGAACCACAACGGTGAGAACCACAGATGAGGCGACCATGAACATTATGCAGTTGAAGTAAGTTCCTGGAGGACGCGTTCCAGAAGAAAAAGAAACATTCCAGGGTTAAAAATTCATTAGTTTAATATTCTGTGCTAGAGAAAGCGAGAGGAGAAAGTTGGGAAATACAATGGATAATTCAGAGGCATTACAAACACAACGGAGCAGAGTCATAAGGGCTCACAGGGGCTACGAGCCCTTATTTCCGTGTTGCATTACATTACTTTCGAATATTCAGAAAGCACATTCCTTGATGCAGAGTGAAAGGATGATAGAAGATAGAGGGAAGGAAATGAAGTGAAAGTAAAACAGAGCACTACATGCACCACTAACCACGGCCACCGCCGCTCTCACGTCACATCCTCCAAGGCTCATGACTACTGACAAGGCTTAAGCACGAACAGGACATGACAGTATCACCAAAAGGCTCCTTCAAAGTGGCGCACAACTCAATCATCCCCACCATTAGCAAACACAGATTGGTAACTTGGAAAGCTAAGACAAGCGGGAGGATCAGAGGAGAAAGCAGATGGTGCGCCCAAGAATTTCGAGGAAGAAAGTGCGGCGACCTAATTTGGCGGCGCAGCAATTAATTTCTGCATCTTAAGCTCCTTATCCTGGGTTGTTGTGACTCAATCTTGCAAAATTTGGACAGGGGAAAGCGTAGAGGAAAAATGAGGTGTAATTACTGTTTGGCCAAAAGATCATTTGTCTGGGAGGCTGCTGCTGCCGGGATTAGGGGAATCTTTTAAAAATTCATTAGGGCGGCGCATTCTCCCTCGTAATTCTGGACGTCGGCAGTGAATTCCGTTGTCGATTAAAAGTGGGCGGAGTACTGTTTCCCCGAGTAATAAAGATGAAGGGAAAATAACGAAAATGACGGAGGAGTCGTCTGGGTTCCATAAATAATAAAAACTGAAAAAACTTTCTTCGCAGACTTTCTCCTAGAGCCATTGTGTGTATGTGTACGTTTAAGCGGAAAACAAGGAGACTCCTAAACTTCGCCTCTTTTATTCAGTTAATATATCACTTCCAAAAGGGAAAGTTCGGCCTTTATCTTTCAAAATTTCGAGGAGCTTCACGAGAGGGTAATCTATGGCTGATGATTCGATGAAAAATTGAATTCATTTTAGACGGTGCGTTCAAAAAATGGCCAAAAATGGTGATCGAAAGGCTTAAAAAATTGCTCTTTCAAAAAACAATTACGAGTTCTCAAAGGCAGGCGTGACGAAGGAAGAAAAAATGGCACAAAAGTGGTAAAGTTACGCTGCTGCCGCCAACGTAGGCATGTCCTGTTCCATGCCATGCTACAAAAATAAGGACAAAAATACCACACGTTTACGAGCACTGCGCCTGCGCAAAGGCGGTTTTTCACAAAAGCTGCCAAAATTATCACACAAAAATATGTTCCTTGAGTGTCCAAAATTGTAGTCAGTCAAGGCTTTTGGGAGAGTCGTTTTTTTTTCGTAAGAAAAAGAGCAGCCAAAAGTAATGCTGTTCTCAATTTCTTTTCCTTTTTTTTCAAAGTCACGTCAAAAACTTTTCAAACAAAAAAAAGAGTAGTTGTGTGCCGCTTTTTGGTTCTTTTGAAAGTAGCTCCCACTTACTCCGTACTTCCCGCAGAGTTATTCCAAAATACTTTTTTCAAAATGGCTCCCGCCTTCCAGAACGAAAAAGTTTGACCTCCAAAATTTGTGATTTCTGCTGCATAAAAGTAAGACTGGAGAGTGAAAATAAATTCAAAGGCTAGACGGTTTCGACGGTTAGAAGTGAAAAAAAATCTACGCAAAAATCAGATTTCGAGGGTTTCAGAGAAAAATCTGATTCAGAGAGAGAGAGCTATTCAAATCGTTGAGTTTGAAAAATAGCTTTAAAAGTTTCAAAGGTGCTTTGCTCATGTGAAATGGAAGTAGAGTTATAAAAGTGGCAAATAATTTGAGAACTAAAAATGAAAAGCTTATAGAATTTCGAGGTTGTTCTCTAGTAAATCACACGTTGTTTTGCTAGTTAAAGAAATATAAAGCTATCATTAAAAGAAAGGTGTTAATTGTACCTAATAGGGGAACTGCGTCAGAGAGCTTAGGATTCTTATCAGCCACAAGAAGAGAGAAAACAGTTAGGGATAACAAAATGGTTACACCTGAAATACGAAGACAAAAAAAAAATTGGATAAAATTTTGAAATTTAGGAAAAGCTCAAAAAAAAAATAGTTGAGAACATTTGGAAACTGGTCATTTGGCAACATTCTCGCTCCAAATAAAAGTTTTTAGAGCCGTTTCCATTACATTTACCCATCAAAATTTATTTTGACAATTCTTCCTCCAAAAAGATGTTTTTTGACCAGGGGAGATAGTAGGAATGGTTTTGGCATAGAGCTTGCGAAGAGAGTACAGAGCCTTTCTTAAGTTACTGTAATGCGGAAAGGAGTCATTTTGAAATTCGACTAGCTTTCACCGAAATGAATTTCTTGTGAGATTGATAATTATTCATGATTGATATGGTATGTTTGATAAAAGTGGCTCGAGTGGTGAAAGTGTTTAGTGTAGAGCTGGGATCAGTCGTTATGAGATCCTGTACTCCAATTTCCTACCTTGTTACGGTACTTAAGGAAGGCTCTGTATTTGGACATAAAGTTAGAGAATCACATCCGCCAAAAGTAAAATGCATCCCGTTGAGAGAGAAACGACACAAAGAAGTAGACAAGGAGGAAATTGGAGAAAGTTAGAAAGAAAGAAGGGTTGACAGCAGACAGGAGAGCAGAGGCATATATAAGAAAAAAGACATTAGTTAATTCATGGCTTGAGTAGAAGAAAAATGACTAGAAGGAGGAAATGGCTTGGAAAAAAAGGCGGGCGTATTGATTTTTAAATGGACGGTAAGCCCGATTGGACATTAGATTCGCTTGAGGACTTAATATACCTAACAGCGGCATTGCATCAGACACCTGCGGAAGTTTCTCGGCAACCAAATTGAGAAACACGGTTAAAGACAGCAAAATGGTTACTCCTAAATATAGACAAAGTGAAAGTTAGGGGTGGTCCTTGTCATTAAAAGTCGTGAATTCCCTCCATCAAAGCTCCTTTTCTCTATTACAATTACTCTACTAATATTTAGACTTTCTCCACTTTCACTTGTTTACTCTCCCTGCTTCCTCTCCTATTGAAAAAGTGGGATTGGAGGGTGGAGAAAGTTGTAAGAATTTCCATGACTACACCGGGACGCCTCACCGTACTTTTCTAGACTTTTGATTTCAAATGTCAATAGTAAAGTCTCGGGAAGGGAATGGGAAGAATTTATGAAAACATACACCCAACTTTGTCGTCATATCTTGGAAAAACTTTTCATGGCCCTTTCTTTAACTGAGTGGAGAAAGTTATGCCATTTTTTCATTTCCTTCCTTCTCCATGTGTTGATAACTTTTGACTTGTTTCCGGTACTGGAGAAAATGCCTTGAAGGGAGAAAGTAGTGGAGACTCAGAGGGAATCTATTTCCATCTCTTCCATCTTCTTTTCTAAATAATTTTCTAAATATGTAAAAGAGATAGGGAGCGGAAATGAAATTTGTTGTTTGAAAATGTATCAAAGCGCCCACTTTCAAAGTAATGTATTTCTTCAATGCTCTGCGAGCGCCAAGAGATACTTCCAAGTTGGTGAAAGCATCCTATATCAAATGGAGCATCTCTTACCACTTGAGCTGGGTAAAATGATAACAAAATGGAGCTTAATATGTAAATTCCTTAGGAGCACAGGGTGATTCACGTTGTAGCGTTTGGAATCCTTTGTTGTTTTTTTTTGGTGAAAGTCAGTTTCAATTTCAAGTATGTAACAAGAGCAAAGTTTTTTTTTTGGAGTTGGGGAGTGATTTGTCATAGTTTAGAGTTGCAGATTGGGAAATGTAGAAAGAGAAAGTCAAGATGTCATTGTCATAAGGATTGAGTAGGGAACGTGAATTGACGGATGATATACCGGGGAAAGGAAAAAAGAGAAAGTTTTCAAGTCTCCCTCTTGTCCTGGGTGTCCGTGGCAATGCACTTTGCGTGGGAATTCCAAGAAGAACTTCAAGTCAAGAGTCATACATGTCAAGGGGTCTGAACCCTTTGAAATATCCAAATGGATTCCGCCTTTATTTCTCACGCTCTCTCTCGCCACCACCACCACCAAGAGAAAGTCTGCTGCTTTCTCCAGAATTTTATCCCCAACTTAGGCATGCTTGGCTAAAAAGGGCTTACACAAAGAGACTCCTTGTCACTGACCTTAAACCCAAGAAATCATCCTAGGAAATAGGATCATGACGCTTCCCTTTCACTGGAGAATCGCCCAAGAATGTCACCGCTTTCACTTTGATCATTTCTGGACAAATGTATACATTCCACTCTGCCTTCACAGCAAATTGCAATCTTTTCACTGTGGGTTTTTTTCGAGTCAAAAGAAAGTAAGGGTTTGGAAAAGAAAAATTCAAAAAACACAAAATTTAATCTAACTTCATTCTTTTTTACAATGTATTCCAAACAAAAATGACTGAATTAAACTGTGTCTGACCTTTTAACTTGCTTACTTTTGAGAAAAACAAAACAAAATAAATTTATATTTTTCAAAAACAAAATGATTTGTTTTTCAATGAAAGCTTGACTGAGGAAAAGGAGAATATGTATATTTTTTCTTGATTTTCAAAAGCTCAGATCATGTTTCGCAAGGAAATTTTGGCCATAATCGTTTAATTTTACGAGATTTTTTTTTCTATGTTGAAGATGCTATTGATGAGGAGAAAAGGTCGTTTGTTAGGAAATATCCAATCCAATTTCTTGGGTCATTTGAACTTTTGTTAAAATGTTAAAATGTCTTTTTGTCAGTCAAATGTCGTTTTTCAAAACAAACATAACACAGTTTGAAGGCTAGCATTCAGGCTACTGCGAGCTGCGTTTTCAAGTTACAATGGCAAAGGACACAGTTGTTTACACGTTCGAAATCTAACAAAGTCAAGAGCATTCCCTAGCTTTCCAACAGTGGGTTGTACAGGTGAGCGGCAGATTTTTAAAATTTACCAATTAATGGCACAGCATCTGAAGTGGAAGGCATTTTTTCTGCTACTAAGTTGAGAAAGACGGTAAGTGAGAGTAATATTGTTACGCCTGGAAAGGATAATAGGAAAAGGCTTAAATTCAACCAATAAAGTACTCAAAAAAGTATAAATGTACAGAGCCTTTCACAAGAATCAGAACAACACTAACAATTGAGAGAAGGAAGAAGGGAAACTCGAAATATTTCAGTCTATCATTGCATCTTTGAATTTTCGAATCCAATTGGCTTGAGGCTACTGAATTTCAATGCCTTAGTCTTCTTTTCTTTTTTGAAAATATTGTTTCTTGATTACATTTTTTTCATGTTTAAATTTTTTTTTCTAAAATTCTTCTGGGGCGCTCGTTATGAAAGGCTCTGTATACTGATATATCCCTGGGAGAATGTTATAAGAACATAAAAGCTATCATATTGGAACAAATCCCATGATTTACTCCTCCACTCTCCTTTTTTGATACTTCAAAATTTCCTGCATTTGCAAAAAAAAAGACTCAAAGAGTTCTAACACAGATTTCTACTTTCTAAGAGCCTCACTTTCTCCTACACTTTCACTTTTGCTGAAGAGGTTGAAGTGGTGGAAATGGAAAGTTCATTTTGAAGGGTTGGAGGAGCATTTGAACAGTAATGGTTGTGCCTGACGTTTTAATTAGAGAGATATGGGAAATGGTGGAGCAGTTAAGTGTGGGATAATGGGAGTTGTAGCCCTGCTATTAATTACTAATCAATGTTTATTGTTCTCCTATTTTAGACTCTATCTCCTCCGGCCCAAAGTGCTCACTTTTTACGAGAAGTTAATGAGGTTTTGGAAGTAGTTGCTTGGGTACTTAAGTTTGAGGCACGTAGCCTTCATTTAGATTACGTCCCTCCAGATTAGGCTCTTGGAGAGGCCCTTAAGGCCTCTCTCAGCTCTACGCACACTGTGATTGGTTGTCACTTACCTAATGTTAATTTTTCTCCCGAGTCAGGCGGGAGGGTGAAGCCCAGAAGGGCCATTGATGAAATTAGTACGCAGGGAACAATTAGGTTAAAGAAATAGTACAAAGTTCGTCGTCTGATTTGGATGGTATACGTTATGCTCACATATGGTTCCGGACAACACTGGAAAATTACAAAATATACAGAATTTTTAAAACACAATTCAATTTTAAAAAAAATCTTTTTTTTATAAACATGTTTTTGAGATATGGCCAAACCGGAAGTCATGTGGACCACAGTGCTCTTAAATACGGATTTGCAGAGACATTTTACTCAAAAATACTTGATTTAAGAGCACTGTGTGTCAACTATAAAAGCATTAATCTCCAGTTTTTCTTTTGAGTAATGAAAGTGATGTAATCTGTCAATTCCGATTTGGTGACTACAATGAATGACTCTGTAGAACATGATAAAATCCTTAATTTCTTGTGTTAAGGCCGCCTACCGTGTAATGGATGACATCCCGAACGCCAGGCATGCCTAGAAGAAATTAAAGGGAAACATGTTATTAGGCTCTGAGATTAAGATTGATTTGACACTTCATTTAGGAGTAGATTGACATTGGAGATGTTTTTTTTTAGAATAAGGAAAAGAAAGTTGACAAAGTTAAGGAGAGGTTTCGCCCCACTTTCACCGCCCACAATTTCCTGTTCACAAATTTTCTCCAGCCTTTACTAAACCCGGATCCCGCCCAGGAGTCATTAATAATTCGTTTTTACAAGTGACATGATTAATTTACAAGGGGCTGGACCAAAGGGCTCTGTACAAACATTAAAAAAATGGAAATTGGATTTTGGTAGTTAATGGGAAAGCCCTTAGTGCCTCAAAGAGCACTTTCCGTTTTTTGCTTCCGAGTTAGGAGACTTCTTGAATGGGAATTCGATTCTTTTCCACTTTTCTCTGTAGAGGCAGAAAATAAGATCTGGGTGATAGATCCATATTTTTCGTTGAATGTTTCCATAAATATTTAAATTTGGCTCCCTGGCGGATTCAAATAAGCTTTTAAGTAACCGAACCATCTTCCCTGCGGCATGAGAGAGCTAAAGTTTCCATAAAATTAGAATCAGCACAAATTTGCCATCAGGCCCAACCGGTGCCGAGGAGTTGAGGAAGGAGAAAGCGATTACTTTCACCGTAGTTGAATGAATGGAAACCAAATAAAAGCCCTTGAAGGGAGCATAATGTTCGGAGGAGTCCTTTGTGTCTGGAAAGAAAGCGGAGGCTGGAGAGGGCCCTGGAAGACGATCCTTCATAAAATATGCGCCACTGAAGCAATTCCTTTAAACGTAAGACTACCACTCATCATCTGAAATCGACTTTTGAGTTAGGGCCTCACTCTAATGTGGAGAAAGTCCATTCATCATGTTTTTTCTTCTGCTTTCTCCGTCTGAACTTACGTCTGATTTACTGGAGAAGAAGAAGTGGTGGATGATTTTGGAATTGGAGAGAGGGAGTGGAGCGGAGTGGGAGTTGGGGTGGTGGAGCTGAAGTGGCTCGAGGAGAAAGTGGGGCGGTGGTTGACCAAGACATGGGAATTGGTTCCGCTTGAAAGGTTTTTGCGGGGTGGGGGTCAGAAGCGGGTTGAAGATGGAATGCATACCTAGTAATTCCCATTCACCGTTGGAGATGAAACTGGTTAAATCACCCCCAGCTTCATCTTTCATTGTCAGATCGACCTAGAGAAAGTAGGTCAAGTTTTACAAAGAATTCTCATCATCATCCACTTGAGAAAGTTCAAATTTATGCGCTTTGGAATTTCTCGTTATTAGCAGGGGGAACTCAAGCGATTGGCAGGAGGCTACGTTTTGTTGCAAAAAAAAATTAATTTAAAAGTGATGCCTCGAGACTGCAAAAAAATAGTCGAGTCACAATACAAAAATTCATAAACTAAAATGAGAAAACAGAATTTAGCTTGAGTTTGTTATTTAAAAGTATCTTATTTTTCTAGTTCAGTAATTAAATCTAATTAATGATAAGTAAATCGACACATATAATACAAAATTTTGACAGTAAAATTTCATGAGAAATTTAAAGTTGCAATCTTGATATACTTGGATATTTTAGGTAAAAACTAAATTCATGTGTGTTTTCACAATAAAGAAAATTTAATTAAAATATTGTTAATTGAATGTAAAAAAAATTCTTTTAATATAAGAAATGTTGCAGATGAAGGTTTACTAAAAGCATTAAATCATGCAGGCACACGCCCTTATACAATCTATCCTGCAATTGCCTCTCTTCGAGATTTCAGAATTTTGAAGATAAATTTTTTTCGATGTATAGTTTTACAAGAATCGCTCTGTATATTAGTGTATATAATAGTACCTGGTCCCCGTCATAAGTCCAACTTCCAAATTTCATTGTACATTCTTGATCGTCGAAAGGAAACCAAGTGATATCAATCTTACACGTGCTTTTGAATATCCCTGGAGGAACGTAAAGGCAACTTCCGTTGTTTCTTACCACAATATTTGTAGCATAGGCTCCGTCGAACCCCTCATCGGCACTGTACAATTTAGAAATACACAAAATTCATTAAGGTTTCGGCCTTTTTTTTAAATTATAAGCGCCATTTTTTGGTCTTTTTCCATGCAAAGTTAATGTAATAAGAGAGAGCGCGGCCGGAAATGTTGCCGTTGTTCTTTCCGCCTGTCAGCAAAAATTCATATAAGTGAAAAGCATTTCTTTTGTCTTTCTTTTTGAGGCCTCAAAAAACCCATCTCATTCTAAATTCACAAGGAAGCCTCCTCCCCTTGAATTTGAATTCATGAATCTGTTTGTAATTCTAATGTAATAATTCTTATTTCAAATTTTCTTTTTCCCTATACTGTTTCCTTTTTTAAAATGCATTATTCGGGAGGATAAAGAGACTGCTGAAATCATGACATTGATGAATGATTCTAAAACAAAGTTTGTGTGCCTCTATTGAAAGAGTTTGAGTGAGTCCTTGCCAAAAAGAAAGTTTTGGGTACTTAATTGGCCGGTGCCTTGTCTTTTTTTCCAGTGCTTGAATTTCAGTTTCTCAAAAAAAATCAAAGTCGAGAAGCTCAAAGTATCAAAATTCAAATCCCGAGACAGGAAACATAGGAAATCTTTTTGGAATCATAAAAATGCTAAGCAAGAATTGGATTTGGATGACAAATGACAATTTTTTTTCCTTTTGTGGAAACTTGTGCATTCAGGGGAGGACTTTCATAAAAGCAATGAAAAATTACTTTTCAACAATTTCTGATTCTCTTCATGATTGATGAAGAAGGTTTTTCTTTTGTTCTATAAATCTAGAACAATTTTAAAAAAAAACAGATTTTGAAGGCTTACCTGTTGTACATTAAAATATCTGGACGCCATAATTTATTAGGTTGGATACGTATGTTGTTCAAACCACCGTATTCAGTGGTGTTCCATTGTAAATTATAGTCATTCCATTCCTGCGGACAAGAAAAATACAGGAATGACAAAAGCAAAGTTGTGGTTTCTCTCAGCAGGATTCAAGTTAAATGCAAAGTGGACCAGCCTCCTTTGTTCAATTTATACAGAGCCTTTCAAAAATGTCTAAAACCATCCACCTTGGCGTACCTTGTTGAAATTTGAAAAATTCTTTTGATCATTTCTAGATTAACTTGAAACGCAAACTAAATGAAAAATCAAAATTATTCCAACAAAATCTCACTCATCAGTATTTTTTGTGTATAAATTTGTTGTATTCTGCTGAATGAGACTCACTGTATATCAGTCACTCAAATGTCTGACCCACCATCTTATTCCTCTACTACACTTGTTATATTGCGGTTTAGGAAGAAAAAAAAAGAACGAAAGAGAAAGTTGAAAAGAATTTTAATCAATTTCTTGGGGTAGCGGGTTCCAGTTGGGAAAGGAAACGTTAGTCGACGATTTGAAAATTTATAGTTTGGCGTTGGGGCTTTCTCCATCTCAAAAGACTACTTTCTCTCGTCCTTTCCGTCTCCCTCCCCTTTTGATGAAAGGCTCTGTATGTGTAAAGTGAAAAGTTCTTTGTGCTCCGTCTGAGCCTATATACGTGATCGTATTTAATTTATTCATGCTTGGGTTGAATGATAAAGTAGTTTGTGTACACAATCCTCTCCAACTTCACTTTCTTATTGTCCAGAAGCTTGTCTTATCAAAGGAAACTTTCTCCAAAGCTTTCTCTTCTAAATAAGAACAGAACGAAAGTCTCTTGTTTCATTCTCCGTTGCCCATTTGCTTACATTTTAAACTTACAAGGAACAAAACATAAAGTTGAATTGACTTCCTGCCTTCTGCTTCCTCTCCTAAAATTAATTCCTCCTTTCCATTCATTCACATTCTTTCACAAAACTTTGCCCATACTTGATTAAATTCAACAAAGGAAGTGAGTCGTAGTCCTTAATCCAAAAGCATGTACAGAGCCTTTCAGAAGTCGAGTTGTGATTGGAGCACTTACCAGATTTAGCCATATATTTGTGGTCAGGATTTGATCCTTTTCGTTCTGAAAGAGAGAAAGGAGTGTTAGAGCATGGGCGGTGAGAGTGAAAGGGCGGAAGAAAATGAGGGGATAATTTGAATAATTTGGGAAACAAATTACATTTTGTATGCAATGGAGCTTGAGAAGGGCTGTAGCTTTTATAATAGAGATCTAAATCTGGGTGGTTGCATTTGAGCCAACATCTCCGTCTGTATCCCAGCCCAACATAAATTTGAGGATGAAGGGTAATGGTAACCTGAGGGAAATTGGATGGGAGATAAATGCCAGGTAGGATGCATATGCCCTTGCTAAACTACGACAGATGCTCCTGTCCCATTACTTTCTGCGACTTTCTCCAGGAGGAGGTTTTTTCCTGGAAGGAGTCTGGAAGGTCCTGGAAGGAGGTTAGAATTCCCTTTGTGTTACCACCTTTGGCCACAGAGCTGCATTAAGGCGGCCGAGGATTCTAACCCGACTTCATTTTTCACTAAAGTATAATTTAAGAGAGTTCTTATGGAGACGTAGGAGTCGTTTAGCTAAATCACCTCCATTTCGACCAGGAAATGAACGGCCTCAATCTCTCAACTTTCTCTAAAACCAACGGCTAGATAGACGTCTTTTAGGCTTTCTCAATTCTTTATTCAAGTGCAACGAAAGTGTAAAGTAAAAAGTTGAAAATTTTCAATCAAACACTCAAAATAGTAATGACTATTTCAAAGAATTTGGGCTAATTATTGCAAAAGTAGGAAAGTTGATGAAATCAAATTAAGTGAAATCGGATTCGCGTTTTCCATTTTCGTAATTTCGCTTCTTTCAAGAGTTCAAAGTATTTCGTAATTGAAACACTTAACTACTTTACTCTACAGAAGAATTTTTTCTTTTTTTACTTTCCACTTCCTGATCGGAAAATATAGATCATAGTACAAAGTGAAAGCATTTTATAAATCATAAAAAAAATTTGTAATGTTTTCAAAATTTTAATTGAAAGAAAATATTTAATTTTACGAAAAATCTCACCACATCGATGATTTGCATAAGTGTTAAGCCGAAACTGACTCTGAGCGTGTCCTTTTCGATAGCGACAGGTCTCTCCAGTATATTATATCTCTGAGTGCTAAGTAGGTAGTCCAAAAGGGTCTTTTCGTTTTCTCCTCCTTCCACACCTGAAATAAGTTAATACAGACTTGAATTAAAATAAATTAATAGTTAATTAGTTACAAATTCAAGAGAAACGGAAGGCATTGAATTAGTTTCGAGCTTTTGATATTGACTTGAATCAAACACCTTTCTCTTTGATTTCTCAGAAATCCACTTTCCTCAAAAGAGACTTTTCTCTGATTTCTCAGAAATCCAGTTTTCCAAAATATCGTTTCTGTTTCGCTCTCCCTTGACTTTTTGCCTTATAAATCGGCGCGAGTTTCAAAGTTGGAAGTCAATTAGTAATTAGGGAGCGACATTCCCCGGAGTTTCGCGAGGGAGAACCCCCACAGGTCACTTTCACTCTCAAGTGTCGAATCCTAATAAAGAAAGTTACTTCTGGTAGTGTGGCAGAAATAGGCTCTAATTTGGACGGAGAGAGGCCCTTTGACACTTTGCCCTTAATGTTACTGACCCTGTTTTAGCCCTGCAGTTAGAACAGGCCCTTTGTGGTGTGTCCTAGTGCTTTCACTTCCGCCACCAACGCTCACAATTTCGCGCTGCCATTGATATTAGAACAAATGTTGGGATTTCCTACTCCATTTCCAAGGGCTAGGGACTTGGGCTAATTGGATAATAAAATTATATGAGACAAAGGCTGGAGCTGGGGGTAACGAAGGGCTCATTATGAAATACGCTGTTGGGCTATGGTTTGTGGTTTAAGAGCTGTCAGAGGCCCTTCGTCGAGGCTCAGTATTGGACATTTTGAGCCTATTCAATTGTTATGGAGAAAACCTGACCTCAAATGGGTGTGGGAGGAATATTTGAAAATATTGGATGTCATTTTGAAAGTGAAAATAACACTGTTTCCATAGAAAAAAAAGAGAAAGTGTTTTTGGGGGTGATGAAAACTGGAGTTGGGTTACCCTTTCCAGCAGTTTAAATTACTCTTACCTTGACTTTGAAAAATTTTACGTAGTAAAACACTCTGGTGACGGAACACAATATGTTGGGAATTAGACAGGGCTCTATTTCATTTTTAGACTTTTGAAATATTTATGTTACGACGGAGAAAGTTTTATTGCTCCGTTGGACACGAATTTTCAAAAATATTGCACTGCTGCAAGGCAACAGGAGTGCAATTTCAACTTGTCATCATTTATTCGGAGCGCTTTACCGCAAATTGAGCTATTTTTTTCTTCTAAAGAAAGATCAAAAATATTCGTTGAAATGTGAAAAATGGTAAAGTTATTTGATTTGTGGCTGGTTCGAACTGAAAATAAATTGTTTGTATAGAGTAACCAAATATAAATTGTTTGTATACAGTAAAAGCTTTTTTTTTAAAGTACCGTGCGTTTCACAAAAGTATGCCATATCTTTGTACCCATCTGGCGTACCTAAACACAGAAGAAATGAACTCAAGATCAATAAAATAATGTAGAAAAAGAAGCTGAACTTCGAAAGTTAGAACAAAAAATTATTGTTAATATCCCAAAGCTTTATGTTTGTGGGGTTCATGGATTCTTAGGAATTGCTTTCACTATGGAGAAAGCAGATTATTTTACGGCTATGCATGGGTAGGTAAGTCAAGTTAAATGTTCTCCTGCCTGGAGGTAAATGGTTTTTTGTTTCAAAATTTATAATTTCTGCTGAAAGGCTCTGTACTTTATTCCCGGGTAAATTCCGTAGCGTAAGCTCCTTAATAGGCTCCCAAATTCAGCTCAAGATTAAAAGCGAAATTGCCTCTTCCTGAAATGAGTCAAGAGCTTGGGAGCCTCAAGCTTTTTCAAATAAACTTTCTTCCGTTTCTTCTTCCTGTTCGAGATGCGCTGAGACTGAAATGGGATCGGTGAATTCCGAAAAAAAAAAGACATAAGTAGATGTTGAAAAAATGAAAAAAGAAAGCTATATTCTTTGAGGGTTGTTGAATGTGTTCCTACATTGTGTACTTTGTGGTACGCTCTAGAAAAATTGACAATAGCTACAGGGCCTGAATCCAAATGATGCAGAGAGAGGAATGATGCTGAGAATTTTGCAATTGTTTTGCCTACTAAAATGGGAGGCCTTTAAAGGCCAAGGGAAAGGGAGCCCTTAAACCGCTGTTTCTCATTTTCTCCAGCTCCAGCCCATTTCCAGCCTCATCCAGGAGTCTGGAGAGATCTTGATCATTTCCAGCTTTCTATCCAAATCTTCTCCATGTCATTCATTTTATTTCCTCCTCTCTGCATTCGAAAGGCTTTGTTTCACTTTCTTCTAACACAAAGGGACGTCAGGGCTATTACCTTGGCCTGTGACGGGCTGAAAACATGCCAGGTTGTGCCAACAGTACAGAGCATTTTTTAAAGAAAGGACAAAACGGAAGCTTCGCTTACTCTCAACTTGTGACCTTTACCTCTCAAATATAACCTAAAGTAAACCTAAAACCTTTTAACCTTTCCTCATAGATCTTGTTCATTGAACTGATGAACACGAGTGTTACTAATAAATATTACACGGTTTCTCCTCACGGTACTTTCTCCGGCTTGTTCTACTTTCTTAAAAAAAAGGCTCTGTACTTGCGGATCAGGTTCCATAGATTGCATACTTATCCCCAGGAAATTGGTTTACGACACACTAAAACATACCTCACACTGAAGAACTTGATATGTGGATCACGACGTTGAGCAGCGTCTATTAGGACACTTTCAAAAGATCTTCAGGGATACTCAAGTGAGTACCTGACAGGAGAAAGTCTCTTTTTACTATTTTATTCAAAAGGAGGAAAAAAAACAGTGAAACGACTCGTTGTCGCTCTGTTCAAATAAAATTGTGATTAGTTTGTTTAATTTTAAGTTTTGCTAAACTCCAGTCCGTCTTATTTACCAAATGCCTCACTTCCACGTGGAAAATTTTAGTGAAATTAATCTCATCAACTACGCGCCTAATTCCCAAAACTTTCTCTTTTCCATCACCCAAAAGTTGTTTAGGCCTATTAATAACCCTCCTCCGTCAACGTCTCGGAAATTGTAAATATTTGGTTGAGATTGCTACCGGGAAATCGGGAAATCGGTGTTTTGATTTTGAAAGTGAAATGATTCGCTTGGTAATTGGGGCCTTGTTAGAGACTCTCCTTCTAATTGGCTTTAGACCTACTTAGATACGGTTAGGGAGGGAGATGGGAGTGGGTGAGTGAATCGATACTTGGCAGCATTAGGAAAGGACTCTCCTGGAGACAAACAATTGGGTATGGCTGCTGGAGAGACAATGGCGTAAAATCCGAGAGCCTTCACTCCAGCATCACTTTCTCTCTTCCTGGAATGGCCAAAGCACTGGAGCCTCGGACGGAATAGAAATGCGAGCATTGGAATTCCAGTACTGGAGAGGAATAACTTTCTCCACGTCATGTAAAAGTTTTTCCTATGAAAATATTTTCTATCAAAACGAACGCGTGCCTGCCGAGAGATTTTCCCACTCACTGAGCACCCCCTCCTGCCGCTGTCCATTTCCCATGCATCTCCAGCGTCCGGTGTCTGCTGCATTTGACGAGATACAGAATCTCGCTGAGCAAATACGCTGCCTGAATCGCTGATTCTCTGCTCTCACTTTCTCTCGAAATCACCTAATTGTTTCAGTTTGGCGCTCTTGTAATTTATGAATTGTAATTAACTCTAATCTCAAATGAGCACTCACTAACCTGGGCAGGCAATTCAATTTCAATTTCATTCGTTTTCCAATTTGTCAATAGCAATTGGACCAACTCGATAATTTTGGAGCAAACTCTGTCGAATTTTAAGTTTCTATTTTTAGTAAGAAAAACTAATTACTCAAATGTAACATTTTCAAAAAAAAAATTGTTCAAATTTGTTGATTTAAATTTTGATTTAAAATTTGAAATGGAAAGGCAATCAGAGAGCAACCACGACTGTATAGATGTGTTTCTAACATAGTTTTCAAATCGAAAAATTCTCCAAAGTTAAATCACGGAATAGACGTGTGTGCACTATTCCAATTATAGAAGTTCAGAAACTTTGATAAATAGTCCCAAGATGGATCTCTATTTTAACAGAATCATTACATGCGACGTGATGCTTTTCAACAGTGTGTCGTGGTTATAAAACAAGAGCTTTCAAAAACATTTGAATGTGTATTTAAGCGTGGTAGTTATTGCTCAATGAGAGGGAAATTAGAATCATTTGCCCATTAGAGCCAGCAGAAACTTAAGAGTTAATCTGGAGATTTTTGGAAAAGAAAGAAGAAGAGAAAAAAGGAGGGCGGATGTGACGGTGGTTACTGTTGTTCAAAGACTTTCACTTTGAAGAAAGTGCTTCAAGGAGCCCGCTTTCCCCGGGTCCTTAGCCCTATTGATTTTTTTTCTATCCCTCTCTTAATGATTTGAGAACAAACAAAAGCTTGACCAAATAAGAGGGAACGGAGAAAAGAAGACAAACTGCCCTGCTTTTCATCATCATTTATTTCTTCCTTTCCCGCACTTGAGGGGAGCAGAAGACAGATTGCGTCGTGTTGCGGGAAAAATGAAAGGAAAGACGTGGTGGTGAAAGTCCATTTTCCAATAACAACCATCATCATCAACTTTCTGTCTACGGCCCAGATGCTCGGGAGACGCACAGGGCCCACTTAATACCCCATTCCCAAAACACAACTGTCGCTACGGCCCTGAATTTCCCACTAGTTACATCATATTCAACGCTTCATCACACAACGTAGTCAAGGGCCCCACCTTTTTGCCACTACACTTTCGGTGGAGAAAGTTGGAGAAAGGAGAATGAGCTTTTGTAAATTGTTCTCGGCACTCCAAGAAAGAAGCGCCAAGAATTTTGAAGTTTGTGTCTTCTAGGAAATTTTCAAAATTGTTTTAACTTAAGTTAAAAAAGAGAAAGCTTTTTTGAACTTTCACTTTCTCTCCAAAAATTTTGACTAGAGAGCAGATGCTTAGGTGCGGTGAGAGTGGTGTCAAATGATATTAGGTCGGAGAGTGTGACATGAAACATATGATCCCATTGGCCTCTTTCTCCTGCTTTCACCGAGACAAACTTGTTGAATTTAGATCTTCTTCAACGCGCCTTTTCCCCCGGCCTCAAATGAATTGTTGGGAAAGTGAAAGTGAAATCATATTTTCATGTTTTCATTTTCCTTCAAATTCCGTGATCACCTGATTACAAAAGGATTCATGGAAGGATGGTTGCTGCCGGCCAACTTTCTCCTCCTTGGCACGTTCCACGCTCCTACATATTTTCATATGACTTTCTCCATATGCCTCGGAGAAAGTTATAGCCATTGTATTGGTTTCAGAAATCCCGCGGAGCCGCAGCCGTCCCTTCTGCGAATGTGTGATTTATTAGGAAGCACCACCAATTGGAGGAGACGCATATCGATCCCAGGCTCCCTCCAATAATTCTTTGCGGAGAATCCATAGAGGCAAAGTGGCTCTTTGTGAAGCCAAATGAAATTTCCAGGGCAACCGAAATGAGGCAGGGCCAATCGCCTTCCCTTTGAAGGGCTTGAGCTTCGCTCGGTGGAAGGGCCCAAGTTGGTGGAAACTGCTTTGGTAGTTAGCGTTGGAGGCATTTAGGGAGACTTTCTATTGAAATGCTTGCAGGATCGCTGAATAGAAGACTTTCTCTTCCGCGCCCTTATTCCATACTTGTCGAATTAGGGATACATGATTTAGCAGGGAAAGTTGGGTGGCATGGATTTTGGGCGGAAGTTGCGGGCGGTAAGAAAGAGAAAGTCAAAGCCATAAGCCTCTAAACGTCCTTTTCATTCTCAAGTGCTATAATCACGTCAGATTCGTTTATGGCCAATCAGATCCAAAAGCATTTTACCACACACGATTGGCGTTGGCAATTAGTTTGATTAGATCTTGCGTCAATTCCGGTTGATCAACTTTCACCATTCACGCAATCTGGAGATTTTGTTTTCTCCGAACTTTGTGAAATTTGAGAAAGAGCTGCTGAACTTTCACTTTAGTTCTACAAGCAAAATCAACAACATTTCAAATAGTTTCAAAACTATATTAGAAAAAAATACTCTGGAAAGTTATTTTTGTCGCTCTAATTTGAAGCCTATTGAAAAAAAAAATCAATGTCATTTGAAATCAGTTTTGAATTAAACACTTAAAGCGTGACAAAGTGAGCCTTTTATGTAGGAAGCACTTATGCAGTACTCGCTTCAGTACTCAATATAATAGTTTTCTGATAGGATTCATTTACGACGGAATTAATCAACTGTCAGCGACGGGCTTTCAGCAGAATTCGACTGAGTGGATGTCAAGTGACAATTGTTTAAAATTCAGCAGATGAAGTGAAAATTTGAATTTAATTGTGTCGGAGTTTAATTAAATGAGGAGCGATTTGATGGAGACAATGCCAACACCAAATTGCATTTTGTCTAAGTTAACTACGAAGTGTGAAGAGCCAAGTTTGGGATTTCTTTGTAGTTGAAGTGGAATTTGAGGAAGTGGCCTTAAATGAAGGAAGTTGTGTTAAGGGTCTGTAATTAATGGGGACTTTGGAAGTCTCCCACCAAGGCACGCTCTCCCATCTTCTTTATGAACAAAGTCTTAATTCGAAAATTATACCACTTTCCCACAAGAGACCGCTTTGAATAATTTTTATATTAAAACTTTCTCCGAGAAAAAAACCTGGGAGGGGAGAGGAGTCAGTTTGGAAAAGTTTGAAAGGCGTCCATTAATTTGTAGTGTGAAAGGTAGAGTGGAGTTTTGTAACCATTAGTTTTACTTTCACTACTTTCTCCAGGAGAAAGCTTAGCTGAAATATTAGCTTTGTCAGAACATTTAATACCAGGTAAGAAAAAAAAAGTGACACTTTTGAGTGGACTGACAATCTTCCCATTAGCTTTCACTTTGTCTGATGTGTCTTGGTTTTGATTTATTTTGAGAGGCTAGAAGAGATTTAAATTTCCCATTTAGAACAAATTTTGGTAGTAGAGATTTAATGTCTCCTGAGGGACGTTTTTAATCAAGGAATTTCACCGCTGGAAACATGCGCAACCTTCCAGAAACTTTTGAAATATTACCCAGAGTGAAAGTCTGCTATTAACATATTGCAAGAGAGCTAAGAACATTCATATGCCAATTTGTCATTTTACAGCCTTGTTACTAAAGTTGTCTCACTTTCTCCCAAGTCAGATGAATTTTTTCATCGTCTCTCTTCCCTGTCAAGGGAAAAGAAATATAATAAAAATTTCTCATTTCCCTTTGTTCTGAGGAATGTGGTTGATGTCAAGTTGAGTGAGGGACTTGACCTTTTGACCTTGAGAGGTCAAAAGCATCTGCTGACCCCACTTTGATATTAAATAATAGAATCAACTCCGTATCTGACCAGAAGATGTGCTTGATATTATTGAGACTTGACTTCTTGAACTGGAAAAGAAGGCTTAGCCTTTAAGCACATAATCCCGCAACTCGCCGAAATTTGGCCTTTTACCGACTTTCTCCAAGAGAAAGCCAAGCTGTGTTATTGGTCCATAATTTCATTTTTGTGGTGCTTTGATATGAGAAAAGGACGTCTTCGTAGTTCTGAGCCGTATTTTGATATGCGTGAGCTTAATCCTTGCGGCTAGGGCTCATTCAACCGAAAGATTATGTTCAGAGATCGAAATTTCATGGTTGCTTTTCATCAGCTTCATATTTAAAAACTATAACTTATCAAAGAACAATGAAAAATTAAAGATAAAAAAAAAGGAAGAAATTGGAAATTTAAGTTTTGGACAGATCAAAAGTTGTAGCTATTACAAAGTGTAATTTTTGTTGAACATTTTATTGCTTAAGTTTTTTTACATGGATATTTGATACTGTGCGTTAAACAACGCCAAGACAAGATAACCTGTCTGGGTTTTCTCTTACTTTCACTTTTTGCCCCGGAATTCGCGTAAGAGGAGAAAGGCTGTCAGAATCGAATTACATGAATACTCCACATCGCATTTCAAAAAGTTTAAAACTCTCTTTTTGGAGGAGAAAGTATTTATTCTTTGTATGTGTCAAAGATAATAATTTTAAATGACACGGTTCCTGGTGAGGAAGTTTTTCCTATTTTCGGTTTAGGTTTCACCAAAGTTTTAATGAGTTTCACCAGCCTACTTTCACCTTGTTGCTAAATCTCTTCATAGAAGTGATATTGATTTCGGCCTGCCAGGAGGGAATCAAATTCTAATTAAAAAACTTTCATTTACCTTCATCATGAGGAGGGCTTGTTAGTCAACAGAGATACAACTTTTGCCATGACACACGCTCATGAAATAATGTGAAAGTAATGCCACATCCTACAAAACAGTGTCGCTCTTCTGATGTTCTAATTAAAAACAAGCCTTTAAAATTAGTGCAATTCCTTTTATTTGCAACTTTTTTTTTTACTTTCCTGAACTCAATTCTACTTTTGGCTATTTAAATTTGTGGGTTCCTGATTTTAGAATAATAAAATACTGTTATAGCTTAGGAGAATATTGGAAAATTCAGTAGAAGGCTATAAAGATAAACTTATTTTTTGGTTATGCCTGCTCTTGAAACGAGTGAAAGTACTTTCACTTAAACTGAAAACTGTTGATTCTGTTAGTGAATCGCAATATTTACTTAGCACATTCTTATCGTGCTCAAGTTTTCTGTTCATAGTTACAGATTATAAGCACGAATGTAAGTGGAATTTATGAAATTGTACTCAAAATCGCTGCAAAGTGATTTGAATGGAAAAGCAGCTCCTCTTTAAAAGTTGTTTATTTGAATGAAAGGAAACTTTTCACTTAAACAGTAAGTTTTACTCGGTAAGTTGTTGCTGGAAGTTTAATTAAAATAGCCCATGTAAGAAGAAAATACTTGCATCAAACACGTTCGTTTAGAAGTACTTTCACCCAAACAGGAATTTTCGGATTTGGAAAGAAAGTTTCCACTATCGTTTTACGTTTGGTAATGGTAAAATATTTAAGCGTAGATCGCATGTCGGAGGGCCTACTTACAGGAGCAGTAGACGCAAACGAGGTCACTTTTCACTGGACAATGGCTTTCTCACCTTGTGATTGGGCATCGGAGGGCCGTGGCGGGCGAATTGAAAGAACTTGACCCCTTGGGAAGCACAAATAGACTTTTAAGGAATTCACAAATGGCCTTTTTCTATTTCCCCTTCCTCTACTTTCTAATCATGCCCTGCTCTTCCCATCCAAAACTTATCCTCTGCGTTTTGGTGGAAGTTAATCGGGAAGAGAAAGCAATATTTATGAGGAGCATCTTGTAGAACAGTTCTTTGAACTCGTTTAGGGAAAGGGATTGGTGGGCCCTTTGGTTCATTTTCAAGACAGAAATCCTTTCCCGCTCATTTCATTCCCAACCACTAACAACTGTCTTATTCGGATTGTAATAAACATTTGTTATACTGAGGAGGGAAACATGAGAAATAATGTAATGATTTTGGGAAGGGATTTAAAATTATGGTAAAGTAATAAGGGTTCCTAGATTATGCTATTTGAAGTCTCTTTGCAAATACATGTCCCTTTGTCAAAATAAACCGCTTTTTGATATCAAAGAAATTAGTGGGCTTATGTACACAGGAAACCACGAAATAGCTTTTGAAGGATTAGATTTGGAAATCAGCGGGGAAAGTAGAAAGGTAATTAATGAGCGGTCCATTAAAGCGCAAACTTAGTTAACGAAAACGTCAAAAGGCTCGACCTCAGTCTCCAATTTGTAAGTTGGATAAAAGAAGAATAACTTTTATTCAACTTATTATGTTTAATTGTATAACTTTTAGCTTTTATGTTTTTCCGTTGCCTTCAAAGAATTTGTCGCAAAAGCGACTAAACCTTTATCAAATAATAATAATAAATTAAAATATGCCGGCAGAATATTTTAATTTAACCATTCATCATTTCTGGATGCAATCTCTGCAAACTGATGTAGTTTTTAAAAAATTATCCGAAAATGGCATTTTATGAAATGTTCTCGATTATAATGAAATAAAACAGGCAATTAGAGTAAATGACGGTAAACACTCTCTATTCACGATATTCATCGTGTACAACTCACAATAGTTATCTTCCAACTCACGATAGTTATCGTGCAGTTCAAGGTAGTCTTAAGGTTTCAGGTTAATTTGTGGCAAAAAAAAATTACATTCCCATCTACAGGAGTGGGTGCTGAAGATAAATTCAGATTTTGACTCGTTTCACTAACTAACGCATTGCCTACTCAAAAAGTTCGTCTTACAAAATACGACATTTAATACGAAGGATGAATAATCAAATAACTTGTAAGTGGAGTTTTTTAAAACTTCACTTTTGAAAATTCCGAAATATACAATTCAATTAAATTTTTAAGTGTTTTCGTCTTGAAGGAAGACGATGAGATGAAGATTAATTTGGGTTTAGAATTTCAAATTGATTCATTACCTGGATCCCCTTACAAGAGGCAATTTCTGAAGCTCAATTATACCGCCACAAACGTAAGTAACGAAGTAGCGGAAGTCGCGCTCTAACTCAAAAGGTTCCATCAGATCCCCCTTATCGTTATCATGAACCTTAAGATCCGCTTTAAATATTTTAAAAAGAGCCATTTAATTTACTTGAATGTATCTGGGCTCTATATTGTATGTTTTGATCGTTTTAGGAGAATCGTTGGAGGGATTTTGGTCCTTCGAACTAGAAATTACTAACTACTATAGCCTCTAGAACACAATTAGCGACAATGATTACAAATAGTTTTTACAAGAAATATAATGGAAGCGGATGGACGGACAGACGGACGAAGCATTTCTATAAAGTAGCTGAAAAAGCTACTTAATACGGAAGCGTTGGATCAAGTGAGAACGAATTCGGATGGATTTTTGTGTTCATTAAGGGAGTAGAAATGAGAATGTAGGATGAATCTGAGCTGAATACTAATTCAGGAGAGAGGGTACTTAAAATGGAAGATTCTCCTTTCAGGATTGATGTTTTGTGGACTTTGAAGGTTGGGAACGTGATGAGAAATTTGTAGGAAATGAAATGCCTCGTGCTCATTAACGTTATAAATTGACCTACCAATCGCTTCATTACTTTCCACTTCCGTTCTGGCCTTTCGGCTAATCACAGCCTTTGACTCCCGTGCGAGTCCTGCCCCGCCCTCCAAATATATTTCAGCCGAGAGGCAATCTTCGCTTCGCTAATGCACTCAATTGAAATAGTCTGTCACGAAGTGAGTGACCATCCTCAACTTCCTGAAACGTCTGACCTTTCTCCAGCCACTCAACCAACACTTCTCCAGTGAAAGTGTTGACTTCACATTTTTGGGGCGAGTTGCCGAACATTTAAAATCCATCACCGTCCTCAAGAGGGTCACCACTCTGTCCAAGGCTGACATGACACAATTCGAATTTTCAGAAAATTCCGACAGTTTCAGAGAATGGCTCGACTAAAAAGTAATTTTGATTTTGGAGCACTCACAGATGAACAATAAATGAAACACACAAATTTCCCTCTCAAACTTTCTTACAAACCAAACTTCAAAATTTTTTCATTAGTGATTAGCGTTAAGATTTTCAAGTGGTTAATAAGCTGCTGAATACTAGATCTAAAATTCTATTGTAACTTCAACGACACAAAAAATGCCAGTAATTTTAGAGGATCAGGTTTCATGAATGATTGCCGTCCCTTAATCCAAATAGCACATATTGGATTCAAGAAAAAAGTCCTAGTTTTTGGAAAATCTTAAAAAAAAACTTGCGTTTTTCGCCTTATGAATCGAGTTTGTTTTAAATTATTTAAAAAAAAAACTTGAAACGCTTCATATACACTTGTTATATAAGATTATTTTTTTATGGAAGATCCCTGATTGTGGTATGCGTGTTTCAATTTTGTGACGAGCCCGAAGCGGCTTGTGAACGCTATTTCTTTTACTGCCTATATAAATATTGTAGTAATTAAAATGGCGGAGCACTTTGTAGGACTTGAATTCACCGTTGGCGACAATGGTGGCTCTGCCGAAGTTCGTTTGCATAAATTCGTCTTTGAGGGAGACAAATGATGTGATGGAGTCATTTAATCCCGGAGGGGAAGGACATGTCAAAATAAACTTTCTCCTGAAACATGAGCTTTTAGGCGGAGACAGTCTTGGCAAGAAAGCATTTCCTCATGTTACAAATGGAACGCTGGAATTCTCCAGCTCCTCCAGCCCCTCCAGAACTGTCACCTCTTGCCCCACCTGGAGAAAGGACGAGAGCCAAATTGATGGCCTCCAGCCCTACAAACTTTTCAAGCGCTTTCCCTTGTTCTCCACTCTAAAGATCGGGATGAGCAGAGTTGTAATAAGCTCTGATGCCAGAATCCAAAGCCACTTCTCCAGCGATCCAGTTGCAAATTCCTGGACAATTTTCCAGTTGGTCCGATTCCAGTAAATCATGTTTGTGGGTCAGGGTGTGGACGCTGGGCCTGTCAGAGCTACATTATTAATGTAAAGGTTGTAACGCAGGGGAGAGCTAAAAGTGGATCAGATATATGAAACTAAAGGACTTCAGCGAGAGCGTATTTGGATCGAAATCTTTAATTTAGGAAAAGTCAGGAGCCTGTCGGAGATTCAGTGGAGGAATTATGAGGTGAAAGTAAGGGATTGGAGAAAGTTTGGTGAAAGTACTTTATGTTCGACCACTTTTTTTTTCTAGTGCGCCACTCTGGTGGACGAAGGCAGTGCATCACGAAAGGGCTTTTTGAAAAGGGCTTTCTTTTAGACGGAGACAAAAGGGAAGAATTGAATAGAAATCCCTGTTTTACTAGTTCTCTTCTATCTTCTTTTTTCGACTTTCTCTTTTGCAGCCTGGGTCCTTCACAAAAATAACAAAACTGAAACAAGAGAGAGTAGTATTAAGAGGAGAAAGTTTTAGCTTTCCGCACGCACTTTTTCAATATCTCCCTCTTCAAACTTTTAGATTGGTGAACATAAGGCAGGCATTGAGAGATTTTTTTTTTTAAAAAAAGAGCAAAATTTTAGAAAAAAAAAAATCCATGTATTGCCATCGCTGAAAAAAAGAAGTGTGGGAGGGGCTAGTAAGCTTTCACTAACATTTTGATGGGCTTGACTGCTGTGGAGAAAGTACTAATTGTGTTTTCGCGTTCGGCTAAATTATTCAAGCCAATTTGCAAAACGATGCAGATTGGATGAGAGGATACATCAGTTTTTGGCTGGAATTTTCAATTGGTTTATCAATTAAGGCTGAAATTAGTTTTAAGCGAGCTAATTGGATCGCGCTGTTTTGTAGGCAGCTCCTAGAATTAATCGAATGTTCAAATACGTCTAGAAAATTTTAGAAAACTTAACTGGCTTCCAGACACAGCGTTTGGAATGTTGATTACACTTTATTTGGGTTATGAACGCTGACAAAATAATAATAGCATTTTTATTTGATGTCATACAAAATATTTTAAAAGTAACAGATTTTACTTTGCATAAGATTTCATAGGGGAGCTTTTCTATTCACGTTGAAAAAATAGCGTCAAATTTTTTTAACTCCAGATTTCCTTTTCAAATAATATAATATAATAATAATATTCTCCATGTAATTTCCTAGTAATTCTTGATTATTTCCTTTTGTGAAACGTGAATTGAACAGCACTTTGTTCGATCAATAGTAAAATTGGGGGCAATTTGTTATTAAGGAGAATTCTATTTCGATGAAAATTTTCTTTTAAGAAAAATTTATGGTTTTCCGAGAAAATCCTTTGGAAAGCAACATTAGGCGAATCCTGATGTGTGATTTCAATTAATGGTGTAGCGGACCGTAACCTAGCATTTATACCTCTGTTGGCATCTTAATTGACAAGCCTCTTAAGTGCCTGACATGTTTATGACGGCATAAATAAAAATTGAGTCATTGAGTGGAAGCCTCTCATGCGTTCATGATGGGAAAACTAATTCAGAGCTGGGCTGTTTGGTCGACAGAATGGATTTCCGGCCCTGAAAAAAGGGCTTAATACTACCGGAAGCCTAAATAAAAGTGTTTTAGTGTTCTTTCCTCTTAAAATTATTATGGAGCACAAGACCGTCCTTTCGGCTTCTCCTCAAAGATGATGGTGAAATGGCTCATTTTTATTAAGGTGCCTCAGATGTAGCCTTTTTAAGTTATTATATTTTTATAACAAAGCCGTAAACTTCCGTAGCCTTAATTTTTTCACTTGGGCCGATGAAAATTTAGAGAGGAAGTGGTGCTCTTAGGAAATTTTCAGAAAAAAGGGATCTTTTGAAATTCCGGAGGCCTTTTGGTTATACTTTCAATAATTTTTTGAGCGGAAGGAATGAAGGTGGTGCATGACCTGGGTAGCTGATTGATAGGAGAAAGCACGGGAAGAATAGATATTTTCTCCACAAGTTCCCTATTGTTGGAGGCAAAGACCATCACGCCTAAACTTCTCCCACATAAAATACAATGGTCACTTCCAAGGGGACAGCGGAGAAAGCATTTCATTTTCTTTCACTAGTTTCTTCCGCTCAGGAAACCTCTGACACTTAATTTTTTACAAAGGTGAGCACAAGTTCACTCTGCACCAGTTCATAGCAACTTTTTCAGTGATCTCGAGAGAGCATTATAATAATGAAAAAAAAACGGTAAAAAGAAATCACGGTAAGTTTTCTATGTGTTGCACAATATTTCTTTTGCTCGGCAGTCATTTTGCTTCTTTGCTCTTTCTCACGCTTTATAAATTCGCTGCAATATTGCGAAAGCCTAAGATTGTGTTTCACCTACAGCATATACAGATTTTAGAAATTTGAATTAAATTAAACTTATAATTTTTTTTTCATAATTCACCATTCAAGCTCAAATATTGTGTATATTTTTTTGTTAGAAATGTTTAAATTCTTGTTTTGGTTTTGATTTTTAATTGGTAATTAAATAAAATCTCTCCATTGAAACAGATTTGAAATGCATGCAAAGTATGAAGCATGCTGATTTTTTAAATGCGAATTTTCGAGCAACGGAGAAGCCACTATTTCTGAGAATTTTAGGACCAAAATCAATAAAACAAAAATAGCAAACAATAGTTTTCATTGACAAAAGCAGCATTGTTTCCAAAAAAAAAATTGACTCAGACTTTGTGGCTTTTGAAAATTTTGAAGCCGTGCTCTCTGCCTTTTGTCATTAGTTGTGAAGGCGTTGGGTGGATAAGAGGAAGTTGAAAGTTTGGGAGATGGAGAAAGTCCAGGAAGCTAATTCCTTTCATGTAAACTTTCTCCACTTTCTCCGACTGCCGGATGAAAAGTCTTCAAAGTTAGTGACAGTCTTCCGAATTAAAAGAATGCGGTGACTTGTGCCGAGATTCAAGTGGCGGAGGCTGCTGGTCCTCGGCGGATTGGGTGGGAAGACATTAGTTTAAATTAGACAAAAAAGAAGTGGCTCACATATTGCAGAGGAACCTTAAAGTAATTACTCCGGCATCTTCCTCCAACACAGCCTTTTAGTCTCCCAGAAGTTCTCAAAATAAAAACGGGGATCAAATGCGTAGACACAAGTGCTTTCTCTTTCACAAGAGAACAAGAATGGAGAGAGAGAAAGTAGTCTTTTTGGGAAAAAAAGGAAAAAAAGAGAAAGTCGTAGCGGGAAAAAAGGATGAGGGAAACTTTAAAAAAGGAGGAATTTCGCCCAGATAAAGTCATTCTGAAAGGAAGATGAACGGATGTCCTTGTCCTCTCTTAAAATGAAAGGAGCATAAACATTATTCCTTCTGCCAGGAGGCCCTTTGCCTTCGGCCTAAGTGTATGCCTAGGCTAAGGCCTCTAGTACACTTCCCTAGGCTAAGGGGCCTCCTAGGTAGGTAAGATTTAAAGTGGAAAAGCTGTTTCTGCCGTTTGCATCACTGGACTTTCTCTCTCTTTCTCCGAGATTATTACTGAATGGAAGGCAGATGCAGTTAGACATTTTTTTTCCTTCTATTTGAGAACTGTCTTTTTTTTTGTGCTAACTAAATTAAATTGGATTGTAAGAAATTGGAGGACATAAAAGGTTGAGAAAAGCGGGGATTTAAGACCTGGAACTTTTTCTCGCCCTACCTTTTCCAGCGAGGAGACTCCTTCTTAGGATTCTGATTAAGAAAGCAATTTTAGAAAATTACACAAATTTCCCAAGATACTCCCTACGCTTTGGGAAGTGGTTGGGGAAGGACCGCGAGGCACGAAATCTCCGGCTTCCTCGAAATATTGACTGGAAGGGAAAGATGGGAGAAAATGGAAATTTAGAGGGACTTGAGAGGAGCTGACAATTTATTTATCTGGAGAAAGTTCAAGGCGTCTTCAACTTCTTGAACTGCAAAAACACGAGGGAGTTCATAATATTTTTAATTTAGGCCGTTCCTGGCTCTCATTTCTGACTCATAGCCTTCGGCTAATAAATTAGCATGCTAATTACTCTAAATATGCTTCAGATTACATGAGAATTTTCAACATTTCGATCCAACATCTAACAGATTTCTGTGCTAGATTTTCAACAAAACGAGCAGTAATGTTGTACGGGCATTGTAAAGTAGGTACTGATTTTTTTTTAGTAATTTTGTAACTTTAAAAAGTTAGCTATTTCCCACCCTCAAATTTTAGCCATATGAACCAGCAAAAATTGTGAGTAAGGGAAGTTGTAAACTTTAAAAAATAGTTAGCAAATGACCCCTCCGCATCGTTGAAATGAAAATATTCCTTTTGAAAACAATTTTTGAAGTTGAGAGCTCTATGCAATTAATTTTTCCGTTTTCTCTCATTATTTTGTTTGTGTAGAAATCAAGAAAGAAACACTTAAATGATTTCCTAAAGTTTTCGTTAGAGTTATTTTTAACGTGTTTACAGTTCTAGCAAATACAAGAATTGGTATTGATTGATCAATTTGCCCAAGTTATGATGTCTTTGCCTAAGTACCAAATAGTTTTGTTGTGAATTTTATGTACTCGAAAAATCCAGAAAATGGTTTTAATTTTTGCCAAAGTATTCAGGTATTTAATTGGCCTTTTCGGACGCGAAACGCAGACGTTGGTACTCCAAGTTTTTTTTTTGAGATCAAAGTAAACGGCCTTAATTTTTTGGCTGATGGAGTTTGAAAGGATGATGGCGGTATGATTTGGTGGTTTTGGTAGGCGGAGCCTGATTGAACGTCGAGGGTACTTAAAACTTAAATTTCGTTTTGGTCTAGAAGCTCGTTTCTCATTAGAATGCTCCAGATCACTCGAGATGAGATGCTAATGTTGAAGGGAATGTTATTGATTCACTTTCACTACTTGACTTTCTCCAAAGTGAAACCAGCCTACTTTCTATCTTCAATTTTCCAAACTTAGCTTTCCCTACGAAAAAGCGACAGAGCCCATGCATTTCCCTTGCACACCAAGGACCCACCAGAAGGGCTCATATCCCACTATTCGATTAGATCAGATGAGAGCCTTTATAATATTTCCAGCTTCCATCGACTTTGCCAGCATTCAAGCACTTCGAGAAAGAACTGCTTTCTCCAGGAGAAAGTTGAGGCATTTGAAGAGGACAATTCGACTAAAGAAAATGGACTCCTTGGGAAATGCGGAGAAAGTGCCTACCTTAACATTTTATGCTACGCACTTTACTCCAGCTTTCACCCGCACCTTACGAGGAGCACTTGACGTTGTGGTACCCTTAAATTCGTCGTCAGGGTCTCAAAGCAACCGCCAATTATCGTTTGAACGTTTGAAATTTTGAAAAGTCCTCTTGATTCGCTCATTTGAAATTCTCCAAAACGAAGGCTGCATTTGGTCTAATTAAATTGAGTTAATTGCCCTCCAAGCCGGTTCTGTCTTGGTGAGGCTTAGGCACTAAAGATGTGACAGATGGGCTGGAGGGACTGGCAATTAGGAAAAGACCATTACTAAGGATCCTACTTAAGTTGAAGGGGAGGGAGCCCTTGGGGCTGGTGGCCTTCGAGTCGAAACAGGAAATAGGAATCGATGGTGGGCATGCGGGGAGATTGAATTCGGCTGTTCCGGCCGTGGTAGTCTGTGGTGAATCTGGGGAACGCTTCGTTGAATCGCTGAATGTTGCTCTCGGCGGAAGTGGAAGACGACAACATAACTTGGAGGGGTCTTGTCGCCATTTACATAAGAGCCTAGTCACAAAGGCCAAAGCTGCCACTAAAAATTGAGCCTCGTGTCAATGAATCCTGTCATCATCTCCAGCCTCAATTCAAGACGCACACGGTACATTATCCGACGTTTTTACGCGAGTGAAAATATCGCAAACTCGTGGCACACATTTTGGCCTCCAATTTTATTACAGGGTCGGAGTGTGCTGGATACGTGCTGACGTGTAGTTGCTCACAATTTTTTTAAAAACAAATTTTTTGAAAATCCACGAAAATGTGCGGAAATTTATTCAGTACATTCAGAATATTCAAAATATTCAATGCATATTTTTTCATTCTACCTTGGCCAACCTCTGGAAACGTGCGCGAAAAAAGTTAAACAAGAATCCTCTTAACCTGTTTTAAGTATGGTTGAAAGCCGTTATTCAAAGTTAAGTTAACAATGCTAATCAGGCATTAAAAGATGTTATAATAATACTTTTTAAGATTTTTAAAATCTTTCACTTTGAATTCAAGACTTTTTTGCCGCTAACTAACCTTAGTAGATTTACTGTAGTTCAGACAATTTCTAGGCTCGTTTCGATCAAAGGTCTCTTAGCTCCAGCAAAAGTTCATTTTTTGAAAAAATTTCAGACTTCTCAATACGTTGTATTTGTTCAATTTTAACATTCTGGAAGACCACTGCATGTCTGTTCTGCTTTTTTAAGTACTATTTTGATAGGTCATTTGAGAGTAGGTGGCTCTGTATCTGCATTTGTGCAAGAGAAACCGCAAGTTTCAAGCATGAGTAAACGGAAGTTTAGACATTTAGCACATAACTAGTCGAGACATTTTGAAGGGAAAGTTGCTGGAGCTTTTCGTATAGATTTTAGTGAGATTCGTGCAACACACAACAATTTCCGTAAACCACTCACTTTCCAAGACATGAACAGGAAGCTCCAGAAATTAATACACATGCAACACCAGCATCTCCAGCTACAGAGCGTTTCTCAATAAATTTAATACGAAAATAGATATTATCTGGTACCGCTTCTTCTCTGAATATCGATAGTTATCCCAAGAGTTCATTTCCACACTTTTCAAGCCTTTAAATTGTGCAAGTTGTATTCCTGGAATCTTGGTATAGGCTGAAAGTTTGTCTTGAAATTCAAATCCGACTTTGAACGGTTAAAAAAGGCTCTGTATTCAGTGAAGATCTAAATCAGAGCTTGAGCAGACTCCCTGAAACGCAACTGTGAAAATTTTTGGTTTAGAATGTGTAGCTGGAGCCTTCCAGGTAGAAGGGAGGTTTAGAGCACAAATCCTGGATTCAATTGGACTGGAACTGTGCGGCTCAAATCTGGAATCTGCACGGTGCGGTGCGGAGGGTCGATAATTTGAAATCCCTTAACCTACAAGGGCGGATTGAGTTTCAATCAACTTTCTGTGATGTGGGTTTACCAACACTTGATTTGACTTTCCACGGCGCCTTCCACGGTCCACGGTGAGCGCTTTGTTGATTCCGAGATACTTAGGAAAATTTGAAGTGGGTCAACAAACCGTGCCTTTCCTTTTGATCAGACCACTCTAAGCTAATGCCAAGAAGCTTAGGCCCTGTTTTCTTTTACACAGATTGTAGGAAAGCACTGCCTCCCAAAGCATCCTATCGGAAATCGAAGGGCTAGATTAAACCGAGATCTAGGAAGGGCTTCTGCCTTCGAGGAGCCCTTCAAGTCCTCCTGAAATATTTTGTGTCTTTGGGGAAATTCGGTGAGGCTCACACTTATGTTTATGTAAACAGAAGGGATATGGAAATTTCGAAAGCCCATTTCGAACGTACAAAACAAACGGAAGGGAAATTGGGAAAGGAATCATAGTCTCATCAGCGCGAAAAACCACTTAGAAGGGCTCCTCCAAATATTGGGCCACGAGAAAAGGGCCCCCTGCTTATTTATGTAAATTTGTCCTCAACGTAGAGCACTTGAATTGACAAAGGGAAGTGGGGAGAGTGGCTCATAACAAGACAATTTATTAGTTGCTAATAAATTACCATCCACTTTCCAGCACGTCCCGCCGTGGCCCTCCTGAATCTGATGGGCCCTGATAGTAGTTGATATCCATAAAGACATCATCAATCATTCTCCAGCAGCAACCCTTCTCCAGGAAGGCTGGAAACCTCCAGCGAATAACGTATCTTTATTTGCCAATATGTGATTCATCTCGGCAATGTTTACCTCTCAGAACACGTTTCTGGAGGGAATCTGATAGGGGCTCGAGGTTGGAAAAGAAGTAGAAAAATTAGATACATTTGGGTTGACTAGTAGTTGGGGCCTCTACTTTCTCCAGCAATTTTTTTTCCAGGAAACTGGAATTTCTCCTTCTAATTTCTCTTGGGGTTCAAGTACCCTCTGAGTAATTAGTACACTTTCTATCAAAAATATGAACCCATTTGTTTCTGCCGGACTTTCCCCGCGTCCCTCAGATTTTCATCCCAAAAAAAGAGAAAGCAGAGTGATTTCAGAAAGGGTTTTAATTAATATTAAACTCTGCCTTATCACACTTTCTCCGCTTTCTCCCGCACTACGGCGCATCCATCATGGACACTAATTGCCCAATCTTGGACTTTCTCCTCAGGGCTCCACTTGCCAAGGCGAAAAAGCTGGAGAAATTCCGGCAAGTTTAGAGGAAATTTTTTATAATCTAATTTTAATTCAGCTCGACTTAAATAAGGTTCGCAGGCCTATTATTTCCAAAGGGAAGGGGCCTTGCCTGGCCTCGAGAGATAGGCCAGTTTTTGATGTCCTGGAGAATTGCGAATTTCCCTGGAACGTTTTTGGGGGATGTCTTATTGGGCCCATTGTCAGGGGGACGTGGACAGAATGTTAGGAGAAAGTGGGGAGGGCCCTTTGAATGACATCTTTGCTGTTGAGCTTAACCCAAAGATTTCCTCGACCTGAATGATGAAGGGAAGCGGGAAGGGTCTTTTATTTCCCTATTTGCAGTCCCTTTTCGTAGAGTTCAGTTCAATTTAGTTTTATATTTCTTTGGCAGCGAGTCAAATCGATGTATAAAAATCATAACAGAGCGAAATGAGCCACAAAGTATATACTTTCTCCAAGTGAAAAATTATTGAAATTACTTGCCTCCTGCCTGCCAAAAAGGCGTTGGAAGGGAACGCCTTTACTACAAAAATAATGGACGCAAAACAAGGGCACGCACAGAGAGAGAGCGGAAAGGGTCCTTTAGCTAAGGAGCAGGGCATTTTGAGAGACTTAAGTGGCTGTTAAGTGATTGTGGTGATTAAAGCGCCTAAATTTAACGATCCTGGATTTGTGGGAACATAAACAAGAAAGTTGCTTACCACAGGGCATAATAGGGTTAAGGGGAGAGACTTGAGGAAAGGCAAATAATAATTTCATTCATCTTACTAAGTAAATTGTAATTTAAAACCGCTTTTCCATTACGTAATTTCCCTGCTTCTTTTATTAGTTAGTAATATCGTTATGGAGAAAGCAAAATTCCCTGAGGCCTTAGCTTTCTCCTTGCTTAATTATTAGACTTCGGTTGGAAGAAACTTCCGCCAATTTCTTTGAGGAGCTCCTTCTTTTCATAGGCCTAAACATAAGGAGAAAAGGAGTTTGAACTTTTGAGAAAACTTTCTCTGCTTTCACTTTTTCAACTTTCGGCTCAACTCGGCTTTTTCTAAATTCTGTTTGAAATGGCGTCGAAATATGTTTCGGAATTGACTGGTTTTTGCAAAACTCAAAACTCAAATTCTTCTGAATAGACCAAAGTTTTCAAGTATTTCACAAATAGTTAATTAAACATGGTTTTCATCTCTTCAAATCATTTCCAGCAGAAGATCACCCATTCAGTCGCATGTTAGGTAGGAGGCTCAAAAGGAAAATTTCAAAGTGAAAGGAGAAAGTTAGAGTTGAGTTAAGAGAAAATAAGTGAAAAGTGCGTGTATAACCCTAGGGTTACTTGGCTCGTAAGAACCCTTAAAGGACGCATGACTTGTTCAGTGTCCGTGCTTACTTAATGCATTTACTTGTGAAGTTCCTAATTTACTGCGAAGAAAAAATTAAGATTACTTACTCAAATTTTTTTTTTAAAAATCTAGAAAAACTACCTCACCTTATTTGCAACCCACTCAAAGTGCCATAATTACCTCTGAAGTCTAGAACTATCAAGTAGGTCACGCAATTTTTTCATAGAAAAAAAAACTTTGTGCAATTTCAAAAAAAAATAGGGCATGACACCAATTGACAGTATGTACTTGATTCCTGTTGAAACGAGAGCAAATTTCATTCGATTTGGAAAAAAATTTGTCAAGAAAAGTTTTTGATTTTAATCAGGAAAGTTGTCAAAATCATGTCAGATCTTGTGGAGGAAAAGGCGGAAGCATATGGGCGGATTTGGCGTAGTTGGGCAAAACTCAATTTCATTTCAATTGAGGTCATACCCCTGTGAAAGGAAAATTACGTTCCTATAACTTTCTCCAGGAATTTAGTTTGAAAACGAAATCTAATCCAGGCCGGATCACTTTCCAGGAATTGGATTTCCTGGAGGGCAGGCGTGGAGAGGCGTTAATTTCAAACGTCTCCCGAAAACCCCTCCAAACATTTCACTCATTGCTCCAAATTTCATGTTTGCCATAAAGTACGAGCAGTAAATCGGCCTTAAAAATTCGCAACACGCCGTGCATAATAACTTCAGAGCCTCGTCGAAGGGCCCTATAAAACTGGTTGACACGAAGACTCCTACTCATCGTTCAAGTCTTGTTCCCCCAAGTTGAGGGGGCCCTTAAACAATGGCACTGGAAATTGGATTCGAGTTTTGAAACTTTTGCATTTGGCGAAACGGAAATTGAGCGAGAGGAGTTGAAAAGTTTTTGAAGGCGCAGTTAATTTGAAAACAAAGGAGTTTGGAAATGGGCGACTGTTGAATTCAGGGCGACATATCCCATGGTTACCTTGCTGGAGAAGCCTAGGCTAAGAATGGGTGTCGTAAAATAAGCAATAAGGCTCCGACGATTCCTGGAAGGTGAAAGTATCAGTTTTCGGAAGACGAAAGGAGGCATTAAGGGAGAGCGGGAGGGTTTGAAAAGGATTCAAAAGCATCCTGCTCCCGAGCTTAAAATCTCTCTTCATTTCCTGCCCAAACCCAACCCACCCAAACTTTAGTTGAGACACCAGAATTTTTACTTTCACGCTCGGTGAAAGTCTCGGATGGGTACTGAAGTGCTGAATTCACTTTGCAGGGACTTCCTCATTGGATTTAAGGGCTCGAGGGTTATGGTGGTAGGGTACTAAATATTCCAGGGCGCTTCTGGAATCAAATCCGATTCTCCAGGCAACAGTCAAATTGATTCAGCCCACGACACAGGACCCAAATTACTCCCTCTTCTTTCACGCCGCTCTTTTAAAATAGGGACACGTTTGAGACTCAAGGGACCTGCGCACGGGGTCAATGAGCCTAGATTCAAATGACTTCATTTTCAATCAGTGGCAAAGTGAATGAGAACTGATTAAAAAAAAGTGTATTTCAGTGTTACTACACTTTGAAGGTACGCTATAACGACGCATAGAAATGGAAATCAACCAGGAATTTAGGGTAGTGATCGTCACTGAGGAGAAAGTCAGTGAAAGTTCATCAAATGCATTTCATTAAATTCTGCTCATTGCTTCTCATTTTTTTAGTCGTGCTTCCTGGATAAAGTTGTGCGTGCATATGTAACAATTACACAAAAAATTGTAACTTCTAATTTTACACCATCATTCAGCTCCCATGATGCGTATTTCAAAAAACATATTTTTAAACGCCCAGCCAAACAAGTCCGCCTTTAGACGAAGGCCATGATTTGATTTAAATTTCTAGACCTTTGTATTTTTTTTTTGAAATTTTTAGAAATTGAAGGTCTACAAATTTTAGTACAACGGTAATTGCATAACTTAGGACGGGCTTTATTTTTTTGGCTTATAATTTAACAAAAGAATTAAACTTGTAGTGCACTAAATAGCCTTTACAGTATAAAAGCAGTGGAACTAATTAATAAAAATTTTTTTTTTGGAATTCATTGATCGTTTTTAAAAAAAAAATATTTTCAGCCCATGTCATAGCAGAGACAAAACAGGAGGTTGGATTTTCGGTCCTGTTCCATTTTTACTGCTCATCAAATTAAGGCCTCAGTTTTGAATGAGCCCGTCAATTTAAATTAATTTCAAAATTTTGAAGGCACTGAAAGGCATTACTAAAATTATATTTTTAGGTTTCAGGGTATAATTTCAGAAGGATTTTGAGAAATATGACACCGTCCCTCTGACACACTTCAAAATGAGACTAGGCCCTGGAAGTGGTGGGGCTAATGGACGTTGGCCAAGGGTCCAGTCCTGCCTCTGACAGGCGACATTTGAGAAGCGTATCCTAATTGAGCCCTGTTTTTGAATTCAGTCCATGATTCCCGCCTTCAATTAAGGGGAGGGCATTCATCCGCGGAATCATGTTGTTCGGCAAAAAAAGAACTTTTTCCAAACAGGAATTGGAGGTAAAGGGAGAAAGTGGTGGGAAATGGCGAAATAATTTAGCAGCCTAGATTTTCCATTCCCATGCCTTCCAGACGATTTCGACTCTTCCAGGAAGGGACGCTGGACCAAAGAGTCCTGGACGAATTGCTGTCACTCTAAGTACCCTTGGCCATCTCTCCCCGTATGCGTAAGGGCTGAACTAAAATCGCGTCTCTCGTTTATTGGTTCTAGGAATTAAGCTCCTGAGCCACCAACAGTTTTTACGACAGTGAAAGCTGTTTGGACTTTTGATCAAGTCACAAGCGCTAGATTTTCAGGAGAAAGCATCATTTTATGAAAACGTTTTGGATTGAAGCGGGAGGGAATGGTGGACTCCACTTTCATCTCCCTGTTGAAAAGTCATTCCCTTTTTTACGGTCCAAAAACTTTTTTAAACTGCACCCCAATTTGTAAAGTTTAATCATAATCCTAACTTTACTCCTCACGCCTCTCTCAAAGAGAGTCTTTTAAAAGAGAAAGTGGAGAAAGTCCTCGTGCTGGAAAACCGCTTTTCTGGAAAATTTACCCCGATCAAGCACCTTTTCCATGCGAAACGCCTCCATTGTTCTCCTACAAATTGACTACTCCAACGACGACAATGAGCAGTTGCGGAGTCAGTCGTGCATGCTGGAATGGATAAATAGACTCCAAAGGGCCTCCTGTTTTGCATCTCTCAATTGTACAACCCAGCAGAGTGTACCCTCAGATTGTAACCCAATAACCCTAGGTATACCCTTAGATTGTAACCAAGTAAATTGTAGGTGCACCCTTAGGTTGTAACCCAGTAATTGAAGGTGAACTATTAGAACACCCAGGGGCGGTCTCATTATGCCACGAGAACTTGACATTGTGAAAATGAGGGGAGAGTGGATTTGTGGGGAGTGGTGCGGAGAAAGTGGAGAAAGTGGAGTGAAATATGAAATCAGGAAACCGTTTCATCACATAAATCTGCAACCACTTTTTACATTATTGCCTCTTCTGTGTACTGAGGGCATCAACTATTCATAGAAAGGCTTTTGCTCATCTGACTGAGCACGTAAGGACGCTCGGTTTGTCATCCACCTTCCAGCCGTCAAGTGAGGAGTAAGAAATGAGATTTTCGGCGGGAGCGTTTTTCATATTTTGAAAAGAAGAAAATGGAGGGTACTTGAAGGGCTCCGGTGATTCAAAGTGGATGAATTCCGAGGAAATGAAGAGGAGGAGGGGCTGTCAGGGTGTGCTTTCCTGACTTTATCAACATCATCTTCTTCTTCATCATCATCCATCCGAATGTCGCCAATGTCGCCTCCTCTTGTTTTTGGGCGAGGTGCGTGCGAGGAGAAAGTTGGGAGGATGGAGGAGACTTTCCATATTCTTTGAAGTGATCCTCATTAAGTCGGAGGAGGATGGGAAAGTTACGACTATTTATCATGCTCCGCTTTCTTTTTCAGGGTGACAGCCAGCTATTACGCAAGAGTTCGGCGGTTAATAGGCAATGAACTCTACAAAATTGGCAGCCATAAAACTAAGGCGCAAGCGCTAAGGATGATGCGAAATACAGAGAATTTTTTCAGAGTAAGGATACCGGAAGTGAAAGTCATCAATCTCGATCCACCCAAATCTGTGGAATTTTACCTGGTCGGCAAACCGGAAATTGAAACTAGTTAAATTGAGTTTGAACTCTAATTTTGAATTACTTTTATTTATATCTAGATGACTACGGAAGTTAGAAAAATCGAAAAATGACTTTTTTTTTAGTATTTTTTTTTTATAGAATTAATGTGGTAGAACTTTCGGCTACCAGAGTTTGCAAAAATGAAATTACAAAAGCATTTCAAAATGGTGAAATACAAGAACGGATGAAGGAAATTCAAGAAAAATTCAAAATGTAGGAAATCTGCCTTTTTTTTGTATCTTCATCTTTCAATCCACTATTTTGCCATTTTTACCACAGGTTAATTAAGCAGTCACTTAAAATATGCAGTAAATTTGCTTGAAATTTCGCTTTTGAAATTCAATAATATGCAAATTTCCTGGAGGGCTCCCTTCAAAAGGTTCATTTGTGGCGTCGAAATGCAGAACAGTAAATGAGAACTACTGCGAAATCGATACTTGTAAAACAGGAGATCCAATTATAACTTCCTAACAATGAGGCCATGATTAATGGAGAAGAGGCAGGAAATTTGAAACATGGGATGGAGGCCTGTCATTGGAGGGTTCCTTGGGGCAGTTAAGTACCCTAACCTTACACTACACAGGGCCATTGCACTAGCCAATTGGAGCGAAGGGCTCGACTATAGGAGATGTAAGGAGGGAAGTAGGAGGGAGGGACTTCGGAGGGGAACTTAAGGGTCCCTAGCCCTTATTCTTGGCAGAATGGCGACATTTCCCTGAAAGTGGTCGCCAGTCACTTGTCCCCTTACATCTCCACTCCCTGACAGGCCCAAAGTTCGGACTCAAGTAAATTAAGAAAGTGTGTCGAGGACTTTTGGAGATTGAATTCTCAAATTCGGAACGTAATGACGCTCCACATTCTGCAATAACAATGCAAGAGAGCAGCCTTGTCGCCAAATTAAATCCCGTTTTCTGTTTCAAAAGATCCATTTTCCATTGAATTCAAAATGAAAATTTTTTTTTTTTTAAATTTGGGTGACTTTTTTTCTCCTCCGGCAAAATGAAAGCAACGGAATTTGATGCAGTCCTCATTACGAGCTTCTCTTGAAATTCTGTTGAGCCGAAAAAATTCTGAACCTAATTTACTATGTTAGCAATCAACTATTTCGAAATTGTAATATAAGGGCATTTTTTATGCTCATATACTTCTCTAGGTATTTGTTACCGAAATGGTAGCACAAAAAGTCACATTCAGCATTAGAGATGAGCATCCATTGTTTAAGATATTAATTCTTTTGTAAAGAGTGGAATATCTTCTCGTTATTAAAAGCTAACGACATAAAAACTCATAAAATAAGGCACGTCCTGGTACGAGCTTGCTTGGCTGGTGCTATATAATTTCCAAATGAGAATCATGCAAATAAATTACCTTAAAGTTAAATTTAATAAGAAAATATAGCAATAAAGAAATTATTTAGGCCTAATTCCGGAATTATATTTGGATTCTAATTTTTTTTTCCCTTGATTTTACTAAGATTTAAGTTTATTTTTAATTTTCTTTTATATTTAGAAGTGCTGAAAACCCTGAATGCTTTTATAGACAATGAAGCCTAACGAGCCTGCCCTGGGACATGGGCCCTTACGGTAACGCCAAGGTAAACAATTCAATCTGTTGAAAAAATTCAGTCTGGTGGCAGTCAGTTTCTATTAAGAACGAATCCAACCGAATGGGGAATACAAAAATTCCCCATGAATATTTAATGAAACATTCTCTTGAACTCGTGTGATGGAGGTCGGGCTCGTTTGGCTAATCTATCCATGACACACCAAAGGAAATGGAATTTAAAAAAATTGTTTGAAAACCTATAAAAAAATTTTTACTTCTCTTGAAACATTCCAGAATTTTAGACTTTTAACACATATAATAATGATAGTTTTCTACAAGTGTCATCATGAGAAGTGTTCCAGGCACCACGCTCCAGCAGGGCGAGACTAAAGCAAGATTTGCTTTTCCGTGTCCCTTATTTAATTTAGTTTTGGGCGCATAGTGTTGACTGTGTCCTGCTGAAGCAGTACTGGAGGACTTTGATGGGGAAGTTGGAGGTCTGGATAAGTGGCTTTAGTTTTCTCCTGGAGAAAGTTAGAGTGAAAAGTTGTGGAGAGAGGGTGGTTCGTGCCGAGACAGTTGTCTGTCTCCCGAACATACTGAAATGAGTTGTGGGGACATGTGGGAATAGCTGGAAATCCTGGAATCCCGAGCTTAGAGGTATATATTTCCAAAATCCGCTCAGCGTTTAGCCTGGTCCATAAAAGATGAAGGGAAGATGAAAATGGATGGAATTGAGCTTACCGTATGAGATGAATCCCAGGAGGAGGAACAGGGAGAGGCTTCCCATTGTCTCCAGCAACTCCAGCCCTTTCCAGGCAAAACAGCTCTGTCCGTCAAGGGCCACTTCTAGCAATTAGCCCTTCCACAATTCCAGGAGTGTCTGCTAAGGGCCGGCAGAAGGGAGCAAGGGCTCACAATTCTATTGACGTCCCACAGTGCCCAGGAGCGGCAGGGATCCCTCATCCCTTCATTCCAGCCCTCCGCGGACCTGACCCAATTAAATTAGGTCAACATTAATTAAATCATGATTCTGGAATTTTTTTTTCGACCAATTTAATGGGTTCGGTCAAGGTAGCGGCCCTCTTGCTTTCTGAGCACGACCTCAGCTACCTCGACGTGACTCAAAAGTTTGTGGTATTGGGATCAAGGCTTTCTGTAAAAAATGACCTGGAGAAAGTAGGAAGTACTTTCTCCAGTTTCTCCAGCAGCGCCTAAAATCCAGTAATGAGATGCAGAAGGAATGGTTTAGGTCTTCTCTCATCAAAACGAAGAAGGGCCTTTTCGGAGATTCTGCATTTTGAAGTGTGGATTCAATCAATAAAAACCGTTTTCATGAATCAGTGTGCAGAGTTCAAAGATCAACATTTTCGCACCCAAAACTTTATTTTGAAATCCCATTTCCTAGGAGTTCCAATTAGTGGACAAAAAAAAAACTAGTTTTGAGGAGAAAGTTTGAGTTGAAGACTTTCACCAAGGCTGTTTTTCATTATAAAATGTCAAGGGTTCCAAGTCGTGTTTTGATGACAGAAATACATACCTTGACTTGAACTTTTGTCGACGAGATGTGAAGGAAAATGTCCCCCGTGAGCATGATGGCCTCAGTTGTTACCATTCAGGGAGATGACAGGTGAGGCGGGAAAAAAAGGTCCAATTCAATTTTGTCCAGATTTCATCTCACTTCCAGTCGAGGAGAGCAAGGTTTTCTGGCGATGTCACCCTTCGACCTTGGCAGGCCCTTCGAGACGCCTTCCGCGAAGGCTCCCTGATACAATCAGACAGGGGGAAAGGATATTGCTTGGTTAGTGGAATTCAGGGCCCTTCTTCTTTGCCCCTGGTGTCTATCAACCGGTAAATTGGTTACGTCTTCCTCTCCAAAGTAATATGAGCCCTGCTTCAAAGCCTCCGCCAGCCGAATTCCTTTGAAGGGAGCCCTTATTTCCCACCAGTTCTCGCGACAACTTTCTCCTGACAAACTTCCTGGGCTGATCCGGGGAGCTTACGACCGTCAGGAAGAGGTGCTAAAGCCACTTTCACTTTTTGTTTTCCCCACACACTTCGGAGCACAAAGGAGAATTTATAGTGGAGAAAGTTGACTGGTGGTAGATTATGCTAAATTGTCTCTGGAAGTTTTTTTTGGATTGAGGACTTTTTTTTCTACTAACCATTAAGTGCAGAAGCGGCAGTTGAGGAGGCTGTAATGAGTCTGTTGCAGAGCGTTTTTAAAATTATCTTACCTGGAAGGCTGCTGGAGAAAGGCAGGGAGAAAGTTGAAAAGGGAAATTCACTTTCACTTCCTACTGGAGAAAAATCTGGCGGTCCTGTGCTTGTGCACGCACTTTCAGAAAACAAGTGGCATCTGAAATGATGTACGCAGGTAGATAGGAAGGGAGAGAGAGATGCACGCTCCGGGTCCACCAAGTGACTTGGAGAAAGGGATCGATTCCTCGAGTTCTGCGCCGGCGTCCCAGAATCAACAGAATCTTGATCATTCCCTTCAGACTCTAGGGCTTTCTCCACTTTCTCCACCACACCGCCTGGGAAAACTCCACTTTCTCCCAAACCCAACAGACTTAGGCATAAAATTATTACTTCCTCACCTGCTTTAATGTAACTTTATGAGGAGATTCGGAGATTCAAAATTATCCTGTCTAGCACTATCACAAGAATGGGGGAAAGGAAGAAGGGAAGCTAATCCGCAAACCGTATTTCAAGACAACTTTCCATTGTGCGCCGCTCCTAAAAAGTGTCAACAGATCTCCAGACACGCCTAATTTATCCCCAAGGGTTGTAAATTCCTGGCCAAAATGAAAATTGGACCCAAACACCCTCCTAACCCTCTACTCTCATTCCTCTAATCATAACACGCTAAAGCTGGCACTAAAGTGGTGCCAATGTACAGAACGTTTTATTTCATTTTTTTGTACCTAATTTGCTGGAAAGGAAGATTTAGTTCATTTTTATTTCTAAGGGCGCATGACCCATTTCAGCGGCAATTTTAAACCTTCTGGCCTCAAAACGTTTTCATAATTCAAACATTCCGACTTTCACCGTTGGTTGCGTTTACACGTAATTTTAATTTTGCTTTTGTGTCATAGAAGATTAAGTTTAATGCTAGATTTCACAACAGTAATCCTCTCAACAAACGTAGGGCCATACGTTCTTCTGCTGAATTTTCTTATATTATGCAGGGGCCATAAATGCTATGGACGTGGAACAAAAGCTCGTTTTTCCGCTCGAAAAACCTCTTATGACTTTTCTATTCAAAGCAGTCAGCCTTGTTAAACAAAAAATCGAGTCATCTGGTGCGTGTAAAAAAAGCCATTTTTAAATAAGAAAGTGTGCTGTGGATGACAGAAGACAGGAATTATCGAGAGAGAAAGCAAAGGTTGTTGACCAAAAAGAGAAAGTTGTTTATCTCATAAGGTTGTCATTTTGGCAGGGGATTGAAGGGCCAAGGAAGAAGGGTCTCTCTGGACAGGAAGTGACAGGTTCCAACATAAGGTGTTAAGATGTGACCACGGATAGATGAGGGTCGTAAATACTATTATCAAGGACCCCTTCATGTCACCCTGACACACGCGAAGGAGGAAAAGGAAAGGTTGTGATTCTGATTGGAGAAAGTCCGTTTGCTTTTCCATTTCCGCTCCTGTCTCACCTCCCTCAAGTGGCCTTATCACCTTCCTTCGACAAGATTGACTGTACAGATTGAGACTTCAAGTGTATTGAATTTCGCCCGAGACCCTTTTCAAGGGGCCCTCACACCTCTGGAAACGCAAATCCAATTAAGGGCCATTAACTTAATGAGCAAAACACAAGGAAAAGGTGTTAATCACATTTCCTGCTGCTCCTTTAATCGCATTAAGGGATTCGAATAACGAAGAAGGTTTCCCTTTGAAACGATCACCTAATACTACCTTAGACATCCATTTCCTTTCAATTAAAAAAGTTTTTGATTTTTTTTCATGTTTTGGAGAAATGTGGTGAAAGTGTGTTGACAGAAGGCCCTAGATTCACGCCAAGTTCATGCATGAGGGACTTGGAACGGAAATTATGAGGAGGAGAAAGTTGGCGGCGCACTTTCACTATTCCACGAGGATTTGTTTATCCCAATTTTATATGGAGAGGGGAGCCTTTGAAATGGATTTCCTATTGAGACCCTTAAAGCTTCCGCACGTGGAGCGGAAAATGGAGGTGGTGTGGGGGCCCTTAATTGAAACTTTGGAGGCCTATTATTTTCAGGTGGTTGTAAGAAGGGCCTTAGCTGACAGTAACGTAGGGAAAAGACGCGGTTCTCTTGTGTCTATTTGACCCAATTCACGATATATTGGCAAACATTCTGAAGGGCTTTGGAAGGGGGATAACGGAAAGGGAATCCGGGAGCAGTTGGTTCTGTTGCTAATCTAATGATAGACAGACTAGAGGCAGAGCTTTCACTGCATAATAATTTGATCTTATTTAGCATTCCAGGTTTCATCATTTTCTGGAAAGGCTTCATTCTGGAGAAAACAATGGGAGATTCCAGTGTAATTGAATTCCAGGCTCACTTTTCAATCATCCGTCCTCTGCTCACTCACGAATATTTCAAAATCCAAACCTATTATTCCCCCGTGTCAGCGTGCACTGCTAATCCGACTTTCACTTTTGAATGGTCAGTCATTGGCTCTTGCAGAATTGACTCCCACGAGGATTTGGTGAACTTTGACCTCGGCGAGGAGCGGGAGAGACAAAAGCATTGCCATTAAAGCAAAACCCACTAAAAAATTCCATTAGCTCTCTCGTAGCCACTACTAAAGAGCTTTTCTCTGAGTGAAGGTAAAATAATGCCCAGGAGAGATCTCCCCGAAAATTTTGTGTTCCGCTGAGTCACAAATAATTAAAATTTCCCGACCTCAACTTCGTCGAATTCAATTCTAACTAACTAAATAAAAAAGAAAAGCTTTCCTTCCATTTGTGTGTCCGAAAAAAAATTATGCAGCGTGTACCTATACAATAACGTTATTGATGAGCCTTGGAATTGATTGAACGGTATTTGGATTTGCGAAGTGAAAGAGCCTCTATTGGAGAAATAGTGAACTAAGGTTTGGCAAAGCTTACAGAGATCACTTTCACCCAGTTTTCGACATCCGGCCACAGTGGGGCTGGAAACTTGCACTTTCTCCTGGATAAACAGCGCCTTTCTACTCAAGTGGAATTTCCATCATGGACTTTCTCCTAATTTGCATATCACCAACTCCTTCGCTGCCAGAAGGGGGATTCATATTCCAAATGTTAATGTGGGGGATTAGAGAATTGGATTCATTCTGGGCCAATGATGCGAAAATGGTTCCAAAAATTGTTCCAGGTTCCTTTCGGCGGGTTCTGGCGGTTCATTTTGAGTATTTTGGAAATGACAGTTCTGTGGAGATAAAATTGGGAGAGGGAGGTATTTTGCGATGAATTTTCATTTTGCGGAGGGAGCCTCCGGTGCTTGGGAAAAGGGAAAGTTATCGTGGACTCTTATTTCCGTTTTTGTTTGGACTGGCGTAGAGAGGAGAGATTGCTAATAGACAAAAGATGCAATGCGGAGAGGATCATATCGCCTCCCTTCCGCTTTCCCCATTTCAAATCTCCCACGCAGTAAAATCCAATTTAAAATGTCCCTCCTCCATATGAGCAACCGGCACTAATTAGCTCTTTTCACTATTCAATTATCATTTTGAATAGATGATGAGGCAGGGAGAGTGGAAATAATGAGACTTAAAATGAGAACAATTCCTCCATTGTTTACTCTTCAACTTTCTCCAACTTTTCCAATTATCCAATTTACACAACCCAATTCTCACTCGGCATTGAGGCCTTTTCAAATTTCAAAACTACCTTTCAATTCATCATTTTCTAACTTTTCAATTATGAAGGGCCACGTGTACCTAAACAAATTTTACTGCTACCAGAAACCTTTAATGAGTAGCATGCCTACTTATGGTTATAAGTACTGCTTACATAATGTGGCGATAACGCCACACAGTGACGCAGAGCATAAGAGTGAGTTGTTGAGGTCTCTGGAGTAAGAGGCCCTGGCCAGCGCAGTGGATAACACTGCCAACCTTA
>VYYI01000070.1:0-59212 GCA_021029175.1 Bilobella aurantiaca | reverse complement strand
GAAATTCAAATAAGTTACAATTCGGTTGTTACTAGGAACCATATTTGTAACGTTTTGGAACTTTACGGTACTTTTCCCTAAGGAAAGTAGAGGAGAACGGAAAGTTAGGTCCCGGCATAATGAGCCTCTTCATCTTGCTTATTCTGAAAATTATGCAAGAAAGCTTCAGGGGTAGAGAAAATTAAGGGATAATTTTGAAATCCGTAATTTTAAATGCTTTACTTTTCTGAAATTGAGCTCGGGGTGCTAGGGATTCTGAGAGAGTGGTGTGTAGAAGCGTGATTTGGAGCTGAGTTTTTTTTTCAAATTATCTCCATCCATCTCAAGCCAAAAACTTTCAGGGATTTGAATTTAGAAATGGGAATTGTGGTGCATTTGACAAATTGTGGGTTTTTGGTAATAATGACATGAGGCACTGGGTTCAATAATGAGATGAACAGTAGCTGCATTGTGCTCGAATGACAATGGGATGAGGCAATTATGACAATTCTATTCTTTCTCCAATTCATCACCTCCACTTTCTCTTTGGAAGCTACGCCTTAAGGTTTCCCTTCAAAAAGTGCCCTTTGACACTTCTTTCTAACTCACAATTCAAATCATAGAGTACTTAAAAGTAAGCTAGTTAGTCATTACATTACCAATGAATAGAATTACTAGCAATGAGAAAAGGTGCTGCAAAATTGGAAATGCAACTTATAGAATGGTTTGAAACTTTACACCATTACTTTCATATTCAACAGAAAGTTAGTGGCGTTCTACGGTAGCAAAAATTTTGAATCTTTTTAAGTTCCTTTATTATTTGCTTATTTGAATTATTGCAGTTGTAGCAAGATGAGGAAAATAAAGATTTGCTTTTGAAATTACGACTTTTCAAAAACAATCCCTAAACACCTTTTTTCTCACTCCAACTGGTCCGCCACATAATTTCAAAGCATAAAATGTTTCAGAAAGAGGAAATAAGGATGGACTATGGGTGTTCATGCCACGCCAACATTAAACGTACAAAAACATCAAAAGAACATCAAAAAAGTAGCAAATCACAGGAATGTCGTCCTATTAAATGTCTATATTCTGCAGATTTTCGAGCAATGCATAAATGAACTGGCTCACGCTCTCAAACTTTCATTTTGCGGGCATATTTAAATAAAATTTTACTGGTTCGTATTGGGATGAATTGATTTCAACATAAGAGTTAAAAATTTAGTATAACATTGTTATATTTTAAAAACTTAAGTTGCCCTGCTTTCATGTTACTGAATGTAAATGACGCTTCACAAGTTTGTGATCTTGAATTGCTATGTTTTGCTTTGGAAGTGTTTTGTTGTGCTGTGATTGAGATGTTGATAGGGAAAATCATTCACAATAGAACTTGCCGAGCTGTTCAGTTTTTACTAAAAGGAAGAATTTTAATGAAGAATCCTTTTGAATCACTTGATGTCCAATTGATGATTTATTAGATAGAGGGAACGAGGGCAATGACTCAATCAGCCCACCGAACTAAACGAAGATTCAGTGAGCAATTGGCAATTTGATTGTTATTGTGCTGTAGAATCAGATTTGTAATTCCACTCCTTTTGTTAGCCACTAGAATTCTTAGTCAGATCCTCTTTTGACAGGACGGAGCTTTTAGCAGAAAGAAATCATTCAAGGTGAAGATGAGAAAATCGAGAAGATGAGAAGGCTCAAAGTGATTTTGTAAGATGTTTAAAAACTGGAGCAAGTTTTTCCTCCTCCCTTTTCGTTTTTGTTCTTATAAGAATTTGATGAGAATGGAAAGTTGTCTGTTTTGACAGGGGAATCAACCACAAATCAATTGTTTTTGTTGGGATTTCGCTTCACAACAAATGTGGTTTGGTTTCAGATTCCTCCATCATTACAAGACAGAGTAGGTGTCAAACAATTCCAGATACATGACATGTTCGTCATTATGCCAATCAAATTCTCCATTAAAGTATTTAGCATGAAGTGTAAAAAAAGCTACTGTAAGTAATTTTCTCTCTAGACAACTTAGGATCAGCTAAAATAAAGTTAAGATTATAAGTTGGGAATGTAATTTATTTTACACACACCTTAAAGCCTGTTAATGTTTAGTAAATTAAGATTTATAAACCAAGCATCCAATTCATTTGTAGACTCTGCGTTGCGTTGTATAGTTATTAAAGTAATAAGTTAGACAAAAGGAGTAGGTAGGTTTCCGATTCTAAAACTGGTGGTTTCGTATTGGCTGATGTTTGAGTAAATTAGGTTTTTGTAGAAATTTGGGAATCAGAGAGCTGCTGTGAGGCTTATGTATTAATTGATTTTGCTGATTTGCTCGTGATTTCAAAACTGAGAGTAGAACAGCCTCCAAAATCTTATTTTTAAATTTTTGTTGAGACTGAGGGTAGGGAAATCGAATTGATTAAAGTGTGGAAATGATGCAAGGTGAGATGAGTGGAAGATCAGTTAAGCAAGAGCGTATTGAAAATGCATTGAAAAAGACTTGGACAGAACGCAACGATCCATCTCTGACACCTCTGTCACGTCTTTAACCCAATTTCAGCCCAAGCGTCCTTAAGCGTCCTTAGATAACTTTGGCAGTCTGGTCTCTTCCTACTCAGAGCATGCCATGGGCGGAGTGACAAAGAGACAATGCAAATCTTGCATCACAACACCCCCTCCCACCCCTCAATAACACTACATTCTAAGCATTTTTAGTCAACTATCAAAAGGTGAAAGTTGGGTGAAAGCACAGACGTATAGAAACAATTTAAGGCGTTCATGCACAAAACTCATTGCGTTGGAATAGAATTGACAATTCACAAAAATATAGTAAAGGTTATACACGGTTTTCTGGTGATAATAAACTTTAGTAATAAATTTAATCATAAATGATACAATTTTAACACTATTTTTAATGATTTAATTCTTAACTCTCAATTTGTTTCAAGAATTTTGAGCTTTTTGGTGTGATGTAAAACGAGGAAAAGATTGATAATTAATTAAGTTCTTTTTTTTAGACTATTTACATATTCAAGATTCCTATTTAGATGTCACATCATCTGTCGTAGAAAAAAAAAACTTTGAAGCAAGTACAATGTTTAAAAAAAAATGAATGTGAGAGAAATGAAAAGAAGTTAAATGGATTTAAAATGTCGTCTTTTGTTTCTCTTTCAGATCATTCTTTTCCGTCCGCTGTCCATTATGTCTTCATTCACGGCTTAGCACAGAAATACGATTAATTAATACATTGCTTCATACTGGTGCCCACAGCATTGCGATGTCTAAATCAAACTTGGAACTAGCAACGGCTGCTTATTTATTCTAACTTTTTTTAAGTTTATAAGCTACTTCAGCCCAGTCACATTTGCTCAAAGAATAAAAAAAAAAGTTAAGATTTTGGTAATTTGTGCCTAATGTTTTTAAATTTTGTTTTCGTTTTGAAGAAGCATGCAATTTGAAACTGGAAGTCGAATTGCCTGACATTGGAAACCAGTTCTGGATATTATTGAACGGTATCGATTGCGTCCGTAAATTATTGCTTCCTCCTGCACCTTCGGCTTCATCTACCTGTCCTTAGCACCCTGCATTTGACCCTCAATAATCGTCTTGGTGCTAATTGGAGGGTCATACCTTTAATTTTGCCCAAAGACCAATGAATTTGAAATGAGATCTCCCTGCGGAGACGGAATGGGAAGATACAGTTTTAATGAGGACACAGATCACATCAAAAATCAACCACACCCTGTGCAGTGTGCACTCACAATAAAAATAACAGCAACTACTACAATGTACCCACAACATAAAAGGTGGATTTTTATAACTCTATCCTGCAATCATGGTCAGTTTTTTTAAATTGAATAAACTCAAAAGCCTTTAGACCCTTACTGGAAGAGCTTCCATAAATAATTTTCTGAAACGAATAATTAAACTCAACTGACGCTAGGCTTTTAACAATGGAAAAAATGAAATAGGACTTTAGTTAAAGGCAATGAAGGTCCCCCTGCTATTGGTGGATTTGAGTAGGGACGATGGTGGGGTCTAAAAGCCTATTGAAGTGTGCCTTGCTATCTTCCTTGCAATCTCCCTTTCACTTCTGAAGGTGAGACAAGGAAGATTCGATGAAGACAATGATGCAATTAGCATAGAGCACCCAGCCACACGGCCTTCCTTAAGGAGGAGTCCCTGCAATTGGTCAGAGTGGCAAAGGGGCAGCCACGCACGCACTTCTGGGACTGAACTAACGGTAAATGGAGGGGAGCAGAAGGAAGTGACAGGCCTAAGGGCCCCTCAACTGGACTAAATTGGAGGTAGCGCTCTCGATGGATCCGGAGACAATACTTTGGTCGAGATCACTTCTCCAATTGTCTCCTTGCTTCGTAATTGCTTGAAATTAGGGTCTTTTGTCTCTTGGGAATTTGGAATGCTAGAAAGCTCCGCCCACTTCTCAATGCAACAACGCTCCTGCTCCTGTCAAGAATCCACGGTTCTCGATCTAATTGTAATTGATTACTCCTACCTCCTAGGTCAAATCTCCAAGGTCGTTGTCAGAGTCATAATTCATAGGGAGCCCTGTAGGGCTGCAGGGAAGTAGGAGCTAATTACTGTTATTCACATCTCTCAAATTGCGTTCCTAACAAACTCCTATGGACACGATGCTCTTGTTCTCGATTTTCCATGACTCTCCAACAGTATCCTAAATTAATGTTATCCTGATTATCTCAAGCGATCTCTACAACTTAAGTGTAACAATAACAAATCAAGGCTTTAACATGAAAACATTGGATTATTAATTCCGTGTCTTAAGCAAAGAATCAAATAAAACTTTCAGAATAAATTGCTATGTTCAACTTAGACATAAACTACAACGTTAAAAAATATAAATTTTGTCTTTGTGTATAATTTAATTCCGTACATAACCATAATTCTGCAAGACACTTTTGATCGACATATTTTCATTAAATTTGAAAAAAAAAAATCTGATTTCTTGAGCGGTGCTTGATTTTTAAGGGATGATACTAAAATTAAATCCCAGAATTTTTTAAATCGTTTGTATTCTAAGATTTGCCTTGAATGGCTTATTTTAAAAAATTTGAACCTGTGGAGAAATAAACTTTATCAGAAATAATAATTTGCATTTGCCATCAAGACAAATTGTTACAACCTGGGATTTCGACTTTACTTTACGTTAATGGATACTGCGCGCTTGGACAACAAAAAACAAAGGTGAAGATTAGGCTCTCAAACTTACTGATCAAAGTTGAAAAATTAAAGTTAATTAAGAATGATTGAAGATACTAGATTGATTTAGCTAAATATGACTTAATTTATAATTGTGTTAGCCCAAATCTCAAGACACGGGTTGAGAAGACTGTGAAGGGGGTAGTTTCCCACTTGTATCTCACCCCCGCCGCAGTAGCCTTAAAGGAGATCAAAAGTTGCTTAAACTTCATCTTCTGAGATCCTTTGGTTGGGTGATCTGCTTCTTGATTTTAGTAGCCGTCCACTTCCACTTCATCTCCGACGCTCCTTCCCTTCCTTCTTCTATTGTCACAAGGATCTTTGCAAAGGAGGCACTTAAGGCCTCCGACACCTCCTCTGAGCCCTTCAACCCTTCACTCTACTCCGCTTTACTCCCTCATCCCTCCCTTACTCCAATTCCATCCCGCATCCCTTACCAAACATCCACAGAAATTCACTCTCCCTTTCAATCCTAATTCACAATATTCACCTTCTTTCGCATTTGTCTTAACCCTCTTCACCTCCAATTAGACAGAAACAAGAGGGAGAGGGTTAATGAGTCCTTTAAAAACTTAAGTCCAATTCTAATACTATATATTACGTCAAAACATCCCTTCCGCTTTCAGTCTCCATCCTGACTTTTGGGTGTCTTCAAATACTTCCTAAACCTGCCTTTTCAAAAGAAAAGAAATCTTCCTTTCACTTGAGTATTCCTGGAGTTTCATACTAGAAAACAGTAGTTTAAACGAAAGCCAGTTGTGATTTTAAGTGAGATTTGTACCTTTACAAAAACCACCCCTTGGTGCCTGTTTTGTTCAAAGTCAAACAACTACTACGAAGTGAAAAGCACTTCGTGGAGTGAAACTATTGAAAACTAAACTGAAAATTGCTCCAGTTTTGGACAAGTAATTAGGTTTAAATGATTTATTTTTCTACAACCGAATGTGATTTTGAAGCCATATTTTGAAGCAGACGAAAAAATTTCTTCCAACCCTTGCAATTTTCCAAACATTTTCCAAACCCTCAACGAGAGTACTTGGAGATAAACAATTTATCAAATCTCGTACAACAGGTAAGCAATTAAATTTCTGGTTCAAATTAATTTTCTAAAATTCTATTAATTATTCATCTTTAAACGGAGGAAGTTGAATAGGTTTTCAGTCTAAGAAAAAAAAAGGAGAAAAGCATAATCGGCCTTTTACAGTAAAGAAAATTATAGTAAAAAAAATTGGTGAAAGTTAGGCAATTTGGTGAAATCGGGAAATTTAGGATTATTTTTTAGTATATATTTCTTGTGCATAACAGGAAAATAGTTAGGCGGATCCCTAGTGTGGTCGCTTAATAATTTATTAATTGCTCCGCATCATCATTAGGCATCAAGTAGCGAGACAACGGCGCCTCACTGGAGAGGGTGTAGGGGGATGAAGATAATTATTAATTTTAATTCTCCAAATTCCCACCGTAGAAGAACGGGTTTTGGTTTTTGATCTTCCAAATGTTGACCAGCCTCCTTTCTAATGAGCAAATGAATCAGGTAAATCAAAAAGAATTCCAAGGGGAAGATGCACTGGCCATAAAAAGACAAGGGAGCAATTAATTCCAAGGGACTCTGTCCATAAGGGCCTCGACTCCCTTTGTACCTCCAAATTATGCGTATGTGTGTGGTAATGACTGAAACGGAACGCAAACACAATGAAAAGTCATCTAAGGACCGCAGATTTTAGAAGGAAGAGTTCTTTCATGTATAGAAAAAAATAATGCATCATTTACATCCCCCATAAGCAGACATATGCAGGACTTAAATTGAAAGTGAGGGATGAGGCCCAAATTTAATTTTAAAATTATTACAATAACGAGCTCATTGCTTGATTGCTGCAAAGCACGCCCTTGCCTTGCTTGCGTTAAAAATCGAGGTTTTCATAATATTTTTTTTCTAATTTAGAAAGAAATGTCGTAAAAACTCTTTTGCAGAAAAATCAAAAAGCATTTGTAAATCTCTATTAAGTTTGAGCAAATCATGCCTGCTAATCAAGACCTTATTCTGGTAATTTAAATTACCTTATATGTTGGCTTTGCATTCGTTAATTCTTGATGTTCGTCAACATGAAGTGCCGATGTGGAAATGGTGCAAATTCCTTCAAACATTACGGAATCGCTTCGCTTTGTTTACTTTCTTGTGTGAAGGGATGAAAAAATGGGAATAAAGTGAAAGTGGGTGACCACAGGGCATATAAGAAAATATCCAATTTCATGTGTACTCTTACATTCCGCATGTGAAGATGGTGAGTTGATGAAGTCTAATTCCTCTCCTTGTTTTTAAATGAAGTGACGGAAGATGGATGATGGGTTGGATTAAGTAGCTCATTTATTCCATCCTGCTATTAAGTAAACGCCACTTCAGGAGATCCTTCATGGCTAGTAAATGGAGGCTCTCTGCATTTTCTGTCAAGGCGTTCAGGGGCTCCTGAATGGTGATCTTATGGAAATGTGCGGTAATATTCGAATAGTGTGTTAGCTGATGAGATGAGCAAGAAGATGAGGCCACACCCCGTATCCCTCTGATCTAGTTTACAATTCCAACCACACCCAGATGCATAACATTCAACAGCATCCATTTCTCATCTGCCAACTTATGCCAATTCTATGACGCATTCATCACCCGCTTAATCGCTCCACAATCATTTCTCAGCCTCATTTCCATTACCAAAAATTTACCTCCATATATTTCGTTAATACAGTTTTGGCCAGGACACCTTCAATAATTTTCACCATGAAACAGGTTTCTTCATATGTTAAATTTTGTGCGAATTCGTAACGCCTGTTGTCCCATTCTCTGTTGTTTCGGGTGATGAAAATGATTCAGATGAAAAGCAGGAGAAAGTAAACCGCTATAAAGGTTATGGAGAATTCTTTAAGTAACTTATTGAACAAAAATGCTTATTGGAAATTAATATTGACCAAATCTTCTGTTACCGTTCTGAAAAAGCTAGAATGAACTGATTTCAAAATATTTCCGTTGTCCACAGTCCAAATGAGTTTAAACTGACAACTTTAAATGCGTTTGCCTATTATTAGCTCCGTAATTAAATGAGGAGATGAGATGCGGACTCTTGATTTCTCAAGTATTTTCGAAAGAACAATGGGATGAATGGGTTAAAATTGGAATTGGAATTGTTTTGCTGACTTTTGAATTGGGCCATTGCCAGAGAGCCGTTTATAAACGAAACTGATTCCTGGGAGAGTTTAAAACTTCCCGCTGCGTTTATAGGAGGCTCGAAATAATGGAATAATTAATAGGCCTCTGTATGATTGCATTGTCTTAGGAAAGGGGGTGCGTAGAAGACGTCCGTTTCATTTGAATTCTGTCAATTCATCCCAACTCAATTCGGGCCGCAATTTTCATTTCATTTCACGGAATTAGGAGGAGCACACTAATTTACTTTCCAATTAAAAACAGGAAATTATTGTGCGTTTCCAATAAAATTGGTAAGGTTAAGAGGTGAGGGACGATGAAGGGAAGGACCCAAATTTTATTAATATTGTACTAATCTGAAAATGAAGCAAAAATATAAAAATAACTCAATAAGATAGTAAAAAATTAAAAATAAAGCATTCGGCATTAAATTTACAATTCGCGTTCCGTTCCCACAAAAAAAATCACACACCCAGGAAGCAGGACTTAGCTTCCTAAGATTTCGACACTTTTTTTTACCTGAATTGCCATATTCGCTAATCACCGAATAGACAAATTCACACATAAAAAAAGCGAGGAAAGAAAGGCCTTGGTCTATTGTTTGGATGCCGACAAGGAAAGCAGTTCCGTTTCAAGTCGAAGAATGAGATCATCAAACGACGATGATTTCGGAGTATATTCCCGTCTAATAGCCTTTTGTCTGTTTTTCCCATTTTCGCAAGTCATCCTCTCGGCTTTCTTCAAAAGATCAGATCAGAGTTTTAGTACTACTCTTGCTAAATCCAATTCATTACATTCTAATATGCCAATGCCATCGTCGAATTTTCATTATCTCACCTCTCGAGGTGAGAAAATGAGAAAACTTTCTCCACACAACATTTCCCTCGAAGAGATCTTTTCGGTTTATTTTTTTTTAAATTCGGTGTAATATTTTTAAACACTAGTTCTTAAGAAGATTTTGTTCACATTCTAGATAGGCAGTAAATTGCTAAATTGGATTTGCGCTCAGACGCAATTTGTAGATTATCTTTCTTCACGACCTAATGAAGGATGCTTGATTTAATCTGTTTGTCTGATTCTGCCTTCAAGTTTACCTTTTATGTGGAAAGCCCTTCACTTTGCAGCCCTTCTCCAGTCCCCTAATAACAATCATCATAAAAACTAGTCACGACCAAGGCACGAGGAAGGTCCTTAGGTAGTCTCCACACAGTAGACCCACTGAATTGGATCTTCAAACCAGCATGATCGCCACGGCTCATCTTCCGAAAAATCCCTTTGTACAAGATCATCTTCAAAAGGAAAATCTTTATCTTTCCTCAAGTGCGAAGAACCTCCGCAGAGCCTTTCCTATCTCATTTTAAATCCATCCAAATCCAATTCCAACACAGCCTCCAGCATCCACAGATCCAGATCTATCGCAAGCCAACGCACATGCCTCCACTTTCCGCCTCCATAAATCTCTTCCTGCCTCGGGAAATTCAAGCAAAATCACCCAATTTATCCATCACGTAAATCAAGGAGATGGTTTGAGGGAAGTTGCAAAGTAGATTTGTAAAGCTACCTTTTCCTAATTTTTATTCGAGCAGTAAGTAAAGCATCAAGAATTTGAATCCCTAGGAATTGGATCTGCACTCTTCCTTTGTGGTTATAATTTACAATTGCCACATCTTCCTGAGATGCCTTACGCTTCCCTTTGAAAGGCAGCCTTGCCGGTGGTGATTTTAGATTTGATTATAGTGGCAGAAGAAAAGAGGCAAAGCGTATCAGATTCTCATCAGAAGAGCTTTTCGAAGCCTCAAATGTTACAGATGCCTTCAAAAAAGTCTTTGGCAAGACCCTTATGTAGCTGCACTCAGGGAAGTAAAAAACACTGATTTGCAATCAGGGAAAGTGTGACCTCAGATTAGACCCTTCAATGTGGCATTTAAAAATTTCAACTACGAACTGACTCTCACAAGTCACTTCTCACGTCCAATCTGTCTCTTTTCCTTTTTCGAATCGTCCCTTCAAGGCGTAGGATTTCGCAAAAAAAAAGTGACGGCAAGGAATTTTTAAAGGCTCAAGGGCCCTTCTCTTCTTCGTCCCTTCTAAGATTTCGTACCCCTCCATTCAAAAGAGCAAGCGTCTCAACGTCGCTTTGGCAGAAGTGTCCACTGAAGGTTTTAGTGACATAAATTGGCGTAATAGCAAGCCAAGGTAGCTTGTCCTTGTTGTAAATTGAGCCTCCTCCCTCCCTGAGTACACTGCTGGATACCTCATTCCTACCACAAAAGGTCATCCGATACGGTAAATCATTTTCAAATTGACTCATCCGTGTCATTTCATGGGATGGATTTACAAGATGGGAGAAGGACAAGTATTTGAGCCTCGATATCATCCCATCATCAGCTAATGAGTCCCCCAAATAGGAAGTGTACTCCACAAGGCCCCCAAATGGACCGCTGAGCCTCCAATGGAGACTGCAGTTGGTTTCAAGGGTCTTTGAATTTGTTATTCAATGATTTGCAGTTTGTGATGCACTTGACTTGCTTTGCGGAGATTCTAAACAAACAAATTGGGAAGGTGGAGTGACTAATCTCAAGGTGTGAATGACTTAAGTCAAGCATTCAATTGTCAATTGAAACTCAAGCCCACTCGAGGATAATTGACAAGGGAGGTAAAGCGAGGGACTTTGGAGGCCTTAACAGCCATTATATTTCACTCCTTTTGCATCTCACATTCCGAGGCATTTAGGCAAAACAATTTTCCACTTATTTACCCTTCAAGTCTTGGAGGAATTATGCTGAAATTAAGTATTCAGCCAATGAGATTGCTATCAGCTGTAGAATTTATACGCATTCACGCCCAAATATTTGTTATTGTAAAACGATTAAGTAATTTAGAGCAAAGCTTCTCCCAGAGGTATGTTGGGGAAGGGTGGCGCACAAATCGCATAGATGGCAAATTATGGATTTTAGGCGTCATCTTACGATGGAATAATTATTGCATTTAGTTAGCTATACTATAAAACCGTTTGTCCGTCAGTCCGTTTGTCAGTGCGTTTATGATTGACGTTTGAAGAAAACGCGGGAGGGACAGACCCCATATTTTACAGAATATGGGATATGCATCTGCGGTGGTTTAGGGAAAAACTCCGGTCAAAATTTACATCCGATTTTTTTAGGGTCAAAGGTCAAAATTCACAAAATTTAACGTGTTTTGTTTTCAAAATCTCCTAAAAACTCCTAAAATATTGAATGAATTAAGTGGTTAGTAAACCTACATGAAAAAATGAACATGTTCGTACAAAAACTGTGTTGGCTTTTGTTCCTTCCAAGAAATACTTAATTAATAATTAAAATAAATTTAATTAAAATTTTATATCCAAACATTGCTTTATAATATTTTTTAAACCTTCGCCAAATCATTCAAAACACGAAAAGTGTAGCAGTTGGGAGTGGTTTATCAAAAATATTTGATTTGTGCAAAATACACCATTGTCTCTGCAAATTATGCTTTCAGCAAAAAAAAGTTAGTGTGACGAACTATTGGTTCCTTGTGGTGCAGAAATACGACTTTAATGGAGGCAAATTCGGGAGCATTTGATGGCAGAATTTGACAATGGACATTGTGCCATAATTATGACAAGGATCTGTCTAGCTCTACATTAAATCGACAATCTATTTTTGAATTGATGCTTAGGTAATGCAATATATTTCGGAAGCTGCTTCCCCGCCTGTAATCTCGGCATACGCAACATATAATAGGGCATTGTTGTGTCTTGAACAATGTGATCTTCATACTTTATCACTCGCTCCACTTGCAACTTAAGCTACTGCTCCCAACTTTAATATTATTCCCTATAAATTCCCTTCATTTTTTAATCCCAACGATTAAGATTCATTCTCTGCAATCTCGCCCTATTATTTGTCCAACGTTTAATTTACTTTAATTGCAATAGTCTTAAATGCGTCAGTGATATACCCTATATCGATATATTGAATTTAAGATTCAGATCTGGTTTAACAGAAACCTATTTCAAACTTCTCGTAGATTTAGTTAGAAAAGTTTCGGAACAAATCGCTACTTTTGCAACTCATATAATAAATGCCCTATCTCAGCCTCTAAAATTCACATAATTAAAACAAACGAATTTTTATCACAGCTTGAAACCCTTCTGTCACCCCCGCTCAGCTGAAAATTTAATTTTGACAAATTTTCCCGAATTTCGAAATTTCTTTTCTTCTGGTAGGTTGGTCGTTGGTGACATAATTTTGACAAATCCTGGGAATATTCCGTCTCCCTTGAAAGAAGTTTTAAAGCAGCATGGGAATCCTCCTCTAAAAATTCAGGAAGCCAGAAGCGTGAGAGATTTAAAAGGGAGTAAAGAAGCATCTTTCGAATTTCGGAATAAATTGATGCAGAAGTGTTGGTGTTAGATCCTGTAATTACAAAATGCACTTCTGAAGATTCAACTTTTATATGACGACGGAGGCCCAGGGTTTTATTTGGTGGGCTAATGGGCACTTCATGGCAGGAAAAAGTTCAGGTAGTTGGAGATGCGTGCAAATTTATTCAGAAAAACAGGATTCAAGAAGGTGTATCGGCAAATCCATATCTGAAACAAATAGAAAATGAATTACCTCGAGATCAATTTTTTTCTTGCTCTTGTAATTTTGGGCTGCTTCTGAATCTGCATAAGAAACCCATCGTGAGAGCATTGATTACTGCCCAAGTGTCATCATAACTCAAATCCCTTCTCAATTTCACGTAGTTGGGCTTCTTCGCCTTCCGAATTGGCAATAGCCAATTACCAATAGAGCCAATGGAGGAGGATTTTGCAATTGCGATCCTTCCTAACTGTATCAGTTCCCCAGCAGACATTCCGTGTGTAGGCATGTGTGTTCTAAGAGCACTTAGGCAGTTAGGATGCTGCAGAGATGCTTCTGCGATGCTGTTCTAATGGAGGTGGAGTGTGTGGGATGAGTGTTGACTCTTAAATGAGGAGGAAACAAAGAAATAATGATCACGATCATCAATCCAATTTGACTTTCCCTTCCCAACGTTATTAGGCGAAATGTTATGTTATGTTAGTGCGTTAGAGCACTCAAGGACCAAATAACTTCCTTTCGAATGAGAGCAATTTGTTCACAGAATTGATTTTTGAGCATCTTCCGTGAAGGAAATTGGGCAAAGACGCTGCTGCTACTGTCCGTTCTGAATCACAATTTGTCTCGACTGATTGATGCCTTCTTGACATGTGGCAATTAGCTTAGAATGAAAATGGGCTTTATGCACACTACACCTACTCTCCTACAAATCAATGGAAAATCCTAACATAGGGCCGTGGAAACGGATTAGAGAAATTAATGCTAAATAGTGAGTTGGAGATGTTGAGATTTGCTAAATAGAAATACACAAAAAAAAGCTGCACAACCGTACGACAGAAAATGTTTAGCATTTTTTTTTTTAATTTTTACTCTACGCTGAAAACGATGCGTGGTAATACGATTTTACTGTTAAAATACCTTATACAGTAGACATTTTGAAACATGGGGCGTTTTCACTCCAGCAGGGTAGTAAAAATTGCTTTAAGTCTTTCGAAGAGCCTTGAAAGATGAACAGCATTCATTGGCAGATAGCTTAATTATATTAAGGTGTAAAAATGCTTGCAATTTTAATAACCCTAAGTAATTATTGACTGACCTCCAGAAATTCAGAATGAGATGGGTGCTCTGGAGTGGCTTCCCTTGGACTTTCCAATTCCAAATCGCTTGCTGGAAATGAGGAAGAAAAGTGAGCCCCAAGCAGGAAGTATCGTCGAGACGAGAATGGGATCAGAAGCGCATCCGGGAATACGCCTTCCAGGAGTCTTCCAGCCTATCCTACTGCGCCAAATGTCAATGCCGAATGTAGTCGCTGGAGAGCAAGCATCGTCTTTCACCCCGAACTTTTTCATGGCCGCCGCTGCCTGTCATGCCGCAAACCTCAACCATCACATGCAGACCCACCGCCAAAGTCCCACTGCCCCACCTTCCAGTCGTGATCTCCTAGCAATTTCGGCAAACTCAATCCAGCACCCCTTCGATCATCCCATAAGCTTAAATCGCTTTGAATTTCAAGAAACCTGCAGAAGTTTTGCGAGGCCCCTTAAAGAAACAATACAGGAGCAGCCGCTGGACCTCCGAGTTCAGAAAACCAAAGACGAAAATCAAAATGACATTCTTCCCTTCCGGCAAAACGAACCCCCATTGCAAAGTAACCCACATGAAAAGACATCAGCGCCTGTCGCAGCGTTAACCCTACTAGAAGGGAAGGAAAGCGTAGTTGATTCCAAAGAGGCTGGAAGTAAGACAGCAGAAGGTGAGAATCATGATTCCAAAATGGTTCGAAGCGAAGATTGTGGACCAGTTTCTTCCCTATCTGGTCTGTCAAACCAGATCCGTCCGGAATCTCACGGCTTGCCACCGTTGTCAGGGGCAACGCAGCCCAAATTCTCACCTCCCACGGTGACATCCTCGTCCCCGTCCTTTCCCCTCCTCTACGGGAGGCACCTCCATCCGAGCCTTCTACTTCCGGTCACACAGCGCCCCCATTTCTCATTCACTCCGCCAATTAATCACCAAAATCCACCTCTGCTGCGAAGATCACTCACCGACGTCATGGGTGAGCACAAGCAAATTATTCTTTTTGTGTTCTTAATTCTATTGCATCTTCTCATTCAAACATTTGCAAAGTGGAGATGAGAAGAGGAGAGTAATTAACCGGGAGTAATTTTGTTTTTCATTTTCTTTGTCTACCTTCGACGCTTTGGAAATTGGATCATAACTGGTTTTTAGGGTGATCATCGTCGAGATAAAACGCATAAATGATTGCAAGGCAATTTCCTACTCTCCTATGAATCTGAACTCGTTTTCCTTTTTTTCTTATTTATTTTAGAGGCTTTAAGAGTCAATCAAAATTAATAGTGGTGGGTATAAGGTAGACAACAGGGAGAACTACTGCTCTGGTTTTGAAAAAAAATATTTAATTAGTGGAGATGATTGAGAATTTGGGAGTTGATGATGGGAAGATCGAGGGAGTTTGCCTTCCTTTTCCCATTGATCAGGCCAAGGAAGATGAACAGAAAGTGGTTCGGAGTCAAATTAAATTTATAAAAAAGAACTTGATTAACTTGTCTCCTTGTCATTGGAGATGCTTATTAAAGCTTCTTCTACCTAGCCCTTAAACGAGATCAAATTCTTTTATAGGACCTCTGCCTTTGTTCAATGATCATTTGCAATTCGATATGTAAATGCTTTTTATTTTAGTGCCCTTCGACGGCAAGATTTTCGTTTCTGCTTTTTTTTTGCTGTCTTATTGTCTAGAAAATAAATCAAACAAGTTCAAGTAAAAAACGCAAGATATAAGAATGCTAGATCACTCGATCATTTTTCGGTTAATTTGTGACAATAACCCGCAGCCTCAGAACCTACTATAGTTTTTTGAAGTGACCCATAATGAAACCCTGCTCTCGATTCCCACAAATGGTTCTGATGACCGACAATTAAAAACAGCCTCAATCCATACAAGATTACAGAGACGGATATACAAAATGGTCAATCTTTCTACTTTTTTTTTCTAAATAGCAATCGTTAATGTGGACGTAAACTTAGCGTAAATTTGTGAAAATATATCCTACATAAATCGGATCTTTGCCTCTTTTCACTAATGTACATAAACATTTTCAGGTGGAAATGGTATGCCTGCATCTGGTAACGTCAAGCTCCGCGACCGCTACACCTGCAAATATTGCGGGAAAGTATTTCCGAGATCTGCAAACTTAACCCGCCACCTACGAACGCATACGGGAGAGCAGCCGTACAGGTGTCGATTCTGCGAGCGGTCGTTTTCGATTTCGTCCAACCTCCAGCGTCATGTCCGAAATATTCACCACAAAGAGAAGCCTTTTCGATGTCCTCTTTGCGATCGAGCGTAAGTGAATGAAAAATAAAATTTTATATAAAAAAAAATATCAAAAAATATCTGTTTTTAATTAGTTGTAATTTTCAATTAATCCTGGAAGACAAAATACAAAAATCGGATCTTTTTCGTTATTTTTAGATTTGGTCAGCAAACGAATTTGGACAGGCATCTTCGGAAACATGATGGGGACGGCCCCACGATTCTGAACCCTCTCGGAGCACGCTCTTCCCACTCACACTGCGGCAACAACAACAGCAGAAACGCTCGAGATGGAAATAGGGACAGGACCTACCCAATTTTGCCCCACTGCCCCTTGACCTTTCGACCCCAAGGGAAGAACAGTTCCAAATTTACTATTGACAATCTCAAGGGCTCTTCCACTGGGGGACTTGCTCTCTGCATCACTCCATCAGACTCCTCCGTTTCAAGCAACGGTTATGGGGAGGTGGAGAGCATGAAGCGGCTGGAAGACAACAATAACAATTCCATTGAGGAAGAAGACGAAGACATTGAGGTAGATGTGGAGGAAATTGAAGAAGACTTTGGACCACTTCAAGCAGAGTCAAATATTTCAGGAGAGTCGGACATGGAAGAAAGCAAGGAAATGGGAAGTACGTGCTCAAGCAGCCCAAAGTCCTTTTCGACCCTTACAAACGAAGAGGAAGAAAGCGAAGTGAACGTCGTGGACTCGTAAAGGAAAAGAAAGCAAAGAAAGTGATAATGTGATCTTTACTTAAAACAAGAAACCGTCCGTTTCCGTCCAAATATTTTGTAGGAACAAAAGCCTTTTGAAAAAGTGACCTTATAAGGATGTAGTAACAATTAAGATGCAGAAGCCTTCCTTTTTCTTACTGTAACTTTGTAGTCGTTATATAGGGCCTCTGATCTTACCTTTCAGAAACAGGAGCTCCTTGAGGATCGAGGTACTTGAAAATTTCCTTTTTAATTAAAATAGATTTCCTCGATGAGCTCATTGTTTGAAGCGTGGACTTCTTATAGTGGGTCGTGTGCTTTAAAATCAAGGGAATAATAGGTCTAGTCAACAATATTTTTGTAATCGATGCAATTACTTAAGCGCCAAAGGCTCATTAATAGTTTTGTAACTGTTTTAGTTCTTTGAAATCAGTGTTCGCGTGCCTTTGGACGCCTAAATGATTCTTACTTATAAGTATTTCAAATTGTGCTTCTTCCTCGAGCGTATCAAAGCAAAAACATTATTGCACTGTAATTAGGTATTTTGTTAATTAAAACTCCCACTTCCTTTAACTTCTATAACTTTCATATGGAAATAAATAAAAATCAATTCCAGATTTTCTCGATACGGAAAGTAAGTAAAGAAAGTTCTTTTTTAGATTTTAAATTATATTTGCATCAGTTTTTACATCTTTGTAAATGTGGTCTTAACTTGCTTGGCAATGTGATGAATTCATGTGGCGTGACAAGTGACATGTGAGAAAATGGTGTAGGTTACAAGACCTCTGTAACTTGACAAAACAAGAAAAATTTGTCTACAGTACTCATTAGTGACCCAAAACGAATGTCAAACATCCCATTTACATTCCTCTGCCAATGTCTATAATTAATGGCTTTATTGTCTACCTTACTTTTTAGAGGCTTGAAACATAATTTGATACTCTGCGATGTTTGCGATATTAGAGTTTCCAAAATAACAATTAATTGAAGCTCCGGGGACTTTTTAAAAATCATTTTAGCATTCAAAATTTGGTTCACAAAAAATTGTTGCTTGGAATCTTGGACAAAGACTTGAAGGGCTAAGAAATAAGTAGAAATTATTTCCATAAAATATTATGTCATGAGCAGAACTCGCTTTCATGAGTTCTGTCATAAGCATCATCTATGTAAATTGTGGACGGAGAAAACCCTCCAGAGAAAGTTCTGAGAGCTTCCGAAGCTCTCAAAGTGGTTCTACAGGTTTTATTTTAACTAATTTGAAAGTTGTTGAAAAAGTATTGAGCTCATCTTGCCAACTTTTGTAAATGGCCATTCCACAACATGCTTAAGCAAATTGGCCTTTCTTGTTTGTAAATGGAATCCCATTTTATATAACGCTGTTCCTACAAATTCTACTTCACTACTTCTGTAGTGAGATGAATAATAAATATAGGGTAGCTGAAGTCGTGCCGGGCCACATAAAAAGCATTCCGACTCACATTTGGGTTGTTGTACCCAATTAAGAAAAATGGAGCAACTTATGAATACCGAATAATGACAAATGGCATTGAAAATTTTGACTTTCCTTTCGTGAAGTCACCTAACACTGTTAACAATCAAAGTCCCAACACTATCATTATTTAACACGCATGACATGGAAGAAAGGCACATCTCACTCTAGAGTTTGTAAAACGGCAAAGTAGAGAACGCTTTCAGTGTCAGTAACTTAGCATTGTCCTTGAAAAAAAAACATTCCAAAAGTTAAATTTTCAAAAAAAAAACATAGCTGAATATCGAAAATAGTCGATGAAATTCACATGTAATTCAACATTTTGAAACAAACTCAAAACGATAAACGCCTCGGCCTTTTTCCGTGAAACACAACGTAATACAAAAAAAAAATTGTAAAGGAGAAAGTTGTTGGTTGTTAGAATGAACTAAGTATTAAAATTTGTTTATATCAATCAAATCTAAATAATAATTTGTAATCATTTAGGTTTTATTCTATGCGCAACCTATTTCCGTTTACATCAAGATTTCCTATTCTGGAATGATCAAGTACTCAAAGAAAAATGATGATGCTTCGTGCTGGAAAACTTGCCGAATTAAGCACCGTGCGCCAATAAAGCGGAATTGTCAATGGAAATCAGTACTTCATAGTTTGGGCGGATGCTTCTGCTGCTACTTTGACTGCTGTCCAATAAGAGCCATTCTTCTGATTATTTCTGCTTCCAGAATTGTAAATATAATAATAGAGGAAATTATATTTTACTAAACTGATATTTAAGGTCATGGAAGCTTTTATTCCTAGGTCCAATACTTGTCCTTTTACATTTGGCACACATTTCGACTTCAAGCCTTTGTAGCCACATACTACGCCGAAATATACCTAGAAAAGAGACAAGCGAAAACGTCGGATACTTTTCATTGTACGATATTAATAATATTATTTACCTGCATGGTAATTACTTTCACAGTAATAATTATGTTTCTCATTTTCCAGTTTCCTATCACTTCTGCGCAATGGGAATCTGTCTTATCCAAATGTGTCTCTATGTCCGGCTTTTCACGGGAGCGCTTCTAGTACTTCTTTCAAAAAATTTAAAGTGAACCGATTTAATTTCCTTTTATTTTTCAGATTTTCCCGAAAATTGGCTGGACTTGGTTCTATTCCTGTTGGGCCATTTCCCTTGGTGGAGCAGGACTCTCAGGCTGTGCAATATGGTTCTTCGAGGAACTTCACATAGAATCCGGCTGGAACATTGTTATGTTTACGCTCGTCGTTTACTATGAAATGTGGCTCTGGGCCTTTCACTCCAAACAAATTCATAAGCACGACGATACCTACAAGGGTCTCCATGTTTTCGTACCTGAGGCTCACAGGATCCGGGCATCCCTTAACCCCAAGATTTTCTACGGAAATAGACAGAAGGTTCCTTTCGAAGTATATCATGGCTGGAACGACAACTCCTACTCGTTGGCACATGAGTTTATACTGGCTAATAGTAACAAGTTCGCTGCTATTGCCCCGCCGCGCAGGACTTACACGAAACATCAACTGAGCAAGCGCTTCACTGGGCTAACAAACCAGGAGTTGGACGCCGCTGTAGAAGAACACTATAACGATCCGAAAAATGGATTTTAATATTTTGGGAAATTTTCTAAATAAGTTACAAACAATTGAGATATATGAATCAACCGGCATATAAAAAATGGCAGCCGAGCCGCCGATTAAAATAATGAAACGAAGGTAACATAGAATGTATAACGCATTATCCAGGCAAAAATATACACTAAACATTATGCTACTTTGCTCGTCCTGGATGCCAAGAACTTCAAGGAAATAGTTCGCGCAGAGCAAACAGCAAATGGAAAATGTGACATCTACAATTCACGGACAGTGGGCAAATACTGCTGATAAAGTACAATTATACTAAATAATTAAATTAAAGATTATTCTACCCAGAGATTTATAAACGAATAATTAATTTTATTTAAAAACAAACATGTGGCAATAAGTACGAACAACCTTATTATATCTTTCTGGGATTACGAGAAAACGGCGATAATATGGAGAGTGCATGAGTGAGTGAATTCTAGTTGTAAAAAGGATTGTAAGTTACCCAATGGGCTCTTTGCTGGGTACTGGCGGTTTCACTACTGGTGAAAAGTGACTTGTAAGTGGAACTCACGTTTGGGTCTTTAGCAACACTATATTTTCCTGAAATTTTGGATAGCTTGGAATCCTTTACATCCAAATTCTCAATTTTTGCTGGCCGTTTCCCATGCAAATCCATTCCATGCCCATTCTTGGATGAATGTTTGTGCAAGTCCTTTGCCTTTACCTTCGATTCTGGTAGATTTGAAGATGACGATGAACTAGTAGCAGAAACCGTCGCCGTGGCAGGTGCACAGTTTGAAGACTTCTTGGCCTTCTTCTCGTTCTTCGTCCTTGCTCTCCTTTTTTCCATTCTGGTCTGCATCAATTCTATATCTTGTGGGTCCGTTGGATTCAAAATTATGACATCTGAAGTATCGAATGATTTCTGACACCTAAAATACATAAGAAAATTATGTATTCTTTTGATACATAAAAAATTTAGCAGAGTTCAATTTTTAATTATTCCATTGCAAACAATGTGGAAGAAAAGATTTACTTCAAACATTCATTGACCGTAATTTCCTTCTGAGCCTTCTCGCTAAATACGCATCCACAACTCCAGAGAAAGACGAATCGAAAGATCCCGTTCATCTCCTGTGCTGAAATGGGACACACCCACTGCGCCTTGTTGTTGTCATTATAACTGTCTCCCTTTTGAGAGGCTTCGGCAGACCATGTCGCGTTGTCCGTGAGGTTGAGCGTCTTTACATCGCGAAGGGACTTGATATGAGGTACTGTAATTGGTCCTTCAGCTGAGGCCTTGTTGAGGAGTGCCTCGATGACCGAGTCCTTGTTGTAAATCCTTCCTAGTTCACAAGCTACTACAGGTTGTTGTAACGGAGCTTGTGACAGGGCGCAATGTTGCCATCGGAAGTTGGCTTCTGCAGCTTTATCTTTCTAAGAGTCAACCGATTAAATGGTAGGTTAAAATAACTAAACCTTATACCTATTACTGATCACAGCTACAAATTGACAAACCAGTATTTCTCTTTGACGCATGACGCTTAAAATAATTGGTTACCTGCTCTGGCTTCTTCTTTGTCTTGACGAGTTCGTCCCGCTTCGGAATAGTGCCACCATCACAACCCATTGTTTCAGCGTAAGGTTCAACTGGTTTTTGAACAGAGATGGTAAACACGGATGGTAATTAAATTACTAATTAATCTAATTACAATTAAAGTTGATGAAGGAGAAATGATCAGCTGTATAAAAGTAACAAAACAGCTTCTCACAGTGCAGAGTGCAGTTCTCTGTGTTCCAAGTTTCGCAGTTCATTAAAAAAAGGAATTTTTAAACTCACCGCCTTCTTCTTGACGCATCTTACCCATAACATTGACGTAGACGAAGTATCAAATTTTCTAGCAATTAAATTTTCGTTGTTCTCGTTTTTTTCTTTTTGATTCAATAATCGAAAGTAGTATTTCTAAATTCAATTAATTAGGTTTGTTATATTATTTGTAAATTATTTATAATTTAATTATTGTTAAAAAGAAACACAAAATTGTTGCCTCAAAGACTGATTCCGAGAACGTTTTGTACTTATTTCAAACAAAATGGCGGGAAACATGTATGTTTATAATTTGCCTGCTTTTCACTTTTCATGTTCGTTATGTTCACGTTATTTGGTAAATTGATAATTTATAACAACTAGTTAATCGAGGACAAGGTCAAGGGTCATCTCATCATGAGGACGAAAAGGATACGAGTTTGAGGTACGGTTCTCTTATAGAAGGGGGTTGGGCTAAATTTAAGTATTAATTGTGCGTTGTGCTTTCCTACTAATTTACTTGGTGATTTAGAATTAGGATCAATCGCTTCTCATTTGGAGTATCTCGATACTGGAACCGTACTTTTATTGGAGGTGGATGTCTCAAGGAAAGTAGTAAAGGGGTAACGAATGCTTGAAATGGACGAAAGCAATGGCTCAATAACGTGTACCACCGTCGTCGAGAGAAAAAGAACTAAACGGAGATTTCCTGGACCGGCTGGCCTTCTTCCAACACTAGCTCCGGATGAAGAATCTTTACGTAAAGGAAACTTTGCGCTTTCACTGACCATAGATCATGTTATTTCCGATGGAGCCCAAAATGTCGAAGAAGAAACTTACTCCAAGCGCAAGCGGACACGAAGTCTTTCGCCGCCATATCAAGAATCAATTTTAGAGGAATCGACAATGCAAACATTGTTGGCTGAACTGGGATTCGACGAAAAGGATAGAAAGGTTGATGACGTAATGAACATTGTTAGTATCAACTGGATTTCTAAGAGAGCCGCCAAACTACAGTTACCAGCTGGCATAAGAATCCCATTTCTGCTTGTCACGCTTCACGAAGCTGGAGATATTACCTTTGCATCGGCAAATAATAGAACAGGAAATTTTACACTTGCCGATTCAACGGGTTAGTTTAATTTAAGTTTTGGTTTCATTTTCTAATTTCTTCTATTACATTTTAATTTCTTTTCAGGTAAAATTCAGGCCGCTTTTGGCCCGACTTTGTTGGAAATGCATGGATCCGAGCTCACTGTAGGATCATCGTTAGCTCTCAGGAACGTAAGACAAAAACACTGACATCTAGTGGTTATTGGAGTTTCCGTTTCTAGTCAGCCTCTCTCAAACTATGATTGTCGATTCGACTACCATTAAATAACTAAACGTATAGTATTTAGAAGCCAGAACATGAACAAAGTCGAACATTTACGAATTTTAATTAATTCCTTTATGTCTCATGGGGTGTGGTAATCTAAAAGTTTTGTTTCTGACGTAGGTGAACTTTCTTCAATACAAAAGAAGCGTAACTCTTATAGTTACAGAGTGCAATGTCGTTTGTATAGTAAGCCGACCTGTCGACAAGGATTCTCAAAGAAAGCAAGAAGAGCGTGACTCGACCGCAACGTGTGTAGTAGCTCATTTATCAGAGTTTAATTTTGAACAAATCTTGGAGGACCTTGAGTCTTTCACTCAAACTGCACCTGATCTTAAGCTTCTTCAGTCACAAATTGAAGAAGATGATCGCTTCCTTGTAGAACTAGTTGATGCTGCTAGTGCAGAACATATTAATGATACAATCGGAAGCTATAATACAGCGGGTGCCAATTTTAATTCCGGATTTTCGGAAAGTGACGAAGATGATTTAATATTTAGTCAAATTGCCGATGAAGCAATAGTTAGCAACTTTGTTGCAAACTCTGGAACTGAAAGTGATAAATTAGTCATTGAAGATGAAAACAAGGAAATCTACTGTAATAGGACGAGAGACGCAAATACTTCCTCCATGACGATGATTACTGGCGTAGAAATGGAGGTTGAACACCACGATGAATCTTTTCCCGATGACGATGATGAATTTTTCACCTTGCTAGGAGGCTAATCAGCTAATGTCTGTTCACTAACAATTAAAAATTAAATGTTAATTTATTGCGAAAATGGTAAAATAATTGTAATTTCGACCGAATACGAATCCCAACCAAGAAGATTTGGGTGATCTCTGACTATATGGTCATGGCAGTAGTAAAGTAAATTGAGTTAGTGAGTAAAGTAAAATATGTTGGTTTTGATGTGTTGTTTACACAAAACGAGGGAGTTGTAATGCATTAGTCGCATCTAAGTACCTTAGTTTAGTTTGAGAATTTGTCGTTGAATAGTACCAATATCAATGAATATTTTTTATACGTTTGTAGAGTTACGGACTATTACATTATTTAAATTTTAGGAATTGGAATATTTTTAGATGTAGGGTTGTTTGCGGTAATTGTTGTTAGTTTGGAAATTAAATAACTGAAACTCGAGGTATAGTAAATTAGAACTAAATTAAATTGATTAAAAATTAATTGGATAGCGGGACTAGCATTGACAATTCTGCTACTTTACTTCTAAGAAAGTCAACCCCCTCGGAAACTGCAATATGAAACATTTTATTTCTTATATGAATTTGCAGATAAGTCTCCTCAACCCTCCTGTCATGAGAGCTTTGGGATCTTCGTGGTGTTTCAACTTCCGTGCTCGTGTCATGTCTGTCATATTTCCCCTGAATTTAATATGGACATTTTTCTTCGTCGGAAGTTGTCAACTGGATCTTCAACATTCAGAAGCTGTCATTGCGTGTCCTCTAGGTAAAGTGAAAGTACGCTAGAAGAGAAGGAAGGTGAAATTCCAATCATCCCAGGAAAAGCTACCCAGTGAAGATCCTTAGGTGATTGTGTTGGCTCTCGAGCTTTCCCTACCTTTTTATATCACGTGTATTTGAGGAGGCAGGGAATGATTTATTCAGCACTGCACTCTACCTTCTTTTGATTGATTGATTTTTAGGTACAATTTTTTTATCCAGTTGACTACCCATTCCAGAGGGGGACGCTAAGATCTTAAGGAGGGGCGATATCATGAATTGCACTCCATTTGATCCTCTCGAATGGAGGTAGAGCAGGAGACTCCTATTGTCGTTCTTAAGTTTTTTTTTTTTCAAAGCTAAGCCGCTCTTTCTCCTGTCAAGAGCCGCTCTAGATCTTTCAGAACCAAGAGACTTTCTACAAATGTTCCAAGCGCCACTGGGATTCAGCTGCCGAAAGGATGTGCTGCTGAGTCAGCGGCAACATGAACCGCGGAAAGTGAAAGTTTAGCAAGTGGTTTTAGGCACCAACACCCAAGGAAATCAACCATCACTTTTGAAATCACTCGAGGCATTCGATATAGTTCTAAGTTTGCCGCAAGCTCATACCATTATATTCAGTGCCTATTTACTACCTTTTCTGGGTCTGTGGGCTTCTTGTTATGAAAGATATTGTTTAAAATCTAGATTCCCTGAATCAATTTCCCTGAGTTAGTTTTCATCCGCCCGGAAGAAAGCTTTCCCGGTTAGGAAATGTCAGCCGTCGTTAGTTTATCAAGCGACAAGAATTTTGTATCAAGCTTTATTCTTTCGAGCGAAGAGAATAATGACTTTGTCCATTAGCAAGGAGAAACTTTAGCATTTTGCACTCCGTTGAGTTTTATAAGGCAATTTGCATGACGAAAATCAGTTGAAAGTAATTGTAAGAGTCCGGATTCTGTGGGATCGGTTGATTCCCTAAGTCGAGAATTTAAAGGTCGCTTGATGTAGTACGAGCTAAAAGCCTGCTTTCTTAAATTATATACGAAGATCCGAGAAGAGGGTTGTAATCCATTTGCATAAAATATAAAAGGCCATTTTCTTTCGTAGTCTAAATCCTAAAGTTCATGTTCGCTTTTAATCCCATTTTGTGTAGCATCGTCTGAGCCACTCGCTGTCCCGCCAGGGGTTGCAGGGCTATGGCTACTCCCGAAGGAAGTACGTCGTGGTTTCATTTCAAAAGCACAACTCTGGGATGTGTCGGTGATGGTAAGGGGGGGACTTGAAGAAAGCAAGGCGTGGGCGTCACTGCTCAGTTTGCTTCTCCGCAAGGACCCTTGCCCTTTGACCTTGGTTGTCTCGGGCGGACTGAGCTTGTTTCTGGAGGCGGGGGAGAGGCGCGTGCCGTTGACGTTGGGGGTGGAGCCCAGTGAGATTTTGTCGGATGGCGAGATCTGGCGTTTGTCCTTCTCGTTCTGAACATTTGCCGACGAGAAGGAAAGGCGGTTTATATTACAGCAAACCTCTGGCGACGCTGGAACGGAACTATAGCACTGCGTTGACACCACTGAGCGACCCAGCATGGAACCGCCGCGGCTGCTCCGGGACTGCAACCTTGTGGAGGAGTTATGTCGTCCTGCACACCTCAACTCGGCATGCTGCTCTGCCCACCTTCCATAGGTACGTCGAAGTAGAAGTATTACCTGTAAAAAATCAGAGCCATTTGATTATTGATGTACTTTAATGCTAATGATAGACCCCCTACTGATCCAATACGGAGGTGGGAATTGCTATGCTTTTTTTTCCTTTCTCCAGTTTTCCCATCAAATCTGAACAAGTTTTTGAGTTGAAAGGGAAAGCAGGAGGGAGAAAGTGTTATTCCTTTTTTTGCCATTTGCATGAGTTGAATTGAACAGAGTAATGAGCCTTTTGTCAGGTGGAGGCCCTTAAGGGAATGAAGTAGTGCACAGTGAGAATGCATTATAGATGCTCATAATGTGAAGACGGAGGCCCTTTCCTTTGATGAAATAACATTGGAATCTAGTTTCAATATTTGTTAGGGGCCTGACTTCCAAGTGGTGGATCATTTGATTTTCTTTCGTTTGAACAGTGAGAAGGGAGGAGGTGAAGTGTGGACAAGTGGAGAACTGTTTTGACTGAAAGTACCTCTCCGTTGAGGTAGCAAAAGATGAGGGCCACGAGGAACCCTTGAACCCCGTCCAGGATGTCGTTCGTATAGAAGTAGATTTCAAGCCATTGGCAAGTGCCCGAGGAGCCGGATGCCGGTGGTCGGTAGATTGTCACCACAAAATGGAGACCAAAGAGCGGGAGAAGGACAAGCGTCGCTCGTACCGCCTTCCTGCAAGCATTCATCTCAAATCAAAACAAGCACTTTCTACAAATAACATCCTTCCCCACTTGTGTCTCTCAGTTGGGCCTCAAATCCAAGGCTTTCAAGGCTATGCTGGATGCTGTGAAAATTCAATTGGATCGTATGCTCCAGGGACTTATGGAAATAATCTCGAAGACCTTTGACAGACACTCGGGGAAAGCAAAGAAAGTTGGGTAAGATACGAATTAGCAAGGGAGAGGGAAGGGCGAGCTGTATTTGGAAGGTAAAGTCGTTATTAAAAAGAAATCTATTTGAAGAATGGTGAAAGCATTGAAGCTTCAAAGGGAAAAGGCTTGGATTTGGAAATGATTCGTGGATTAGAGAGAATGAAAAATATGTCAATAGAGGCTTATGACATTTCTCATCCCTTCGTCATTCCTTTCTCCGCTGCTTTCTCTACCATATTGCATTTTGCCCCCCCCCCCCCTTCTGATTGAAGTCCCCTCTCCCCATATTTTTATAGTTATGAAATCTGTTTTTTTTTTAATTTAAAATTGAAATACAACCAAATTGAGTTGAATTATGAACGAAGGATTTAATTTCGCAAAACTAGTCAACGTGACGCCAACTTGAAGGGTGGAATTCAAATTGTCAACATTATATCCACAATTCGTCACATTCTGACCCGCGTCATTTAAGAATAATGCAAGTTTCGTAAATCGTAGTTCTTGCCACGAAATTTCGTTGGTTCATTTACTAACAGAATTTATAATGGAGAAAGTGTCTTACCTATACTGACTCGGTTCGTTGGCATGAGCCGCCCGTAGCTTAGTAACTAATACTCGAATTATATTGATGAGAAACATCATGTTAATCTAGGAAGTTACCACATGGAAGCATAAATATTAGACGAAATGTTACAAGGTCGGTTAAGGGTGAAATTGAGGATTTCTTTGCCTTACGAGAAGACTGGTGAGACTTGGACCGTTGAATATCCATTCGAAGGCTTCTTCTGGCACAACCCAGCAGCGTTCATTGGAGTAAGCGAGTCTTAGGGAGGCGTAGATCACCGTCGGGATAATTGGGAAAACTAAATCAAATACTGTTGATAAGAGCGGACATAATGGCCATACTTTGAAAAAAAGGACATAGTTACCCCATCCCATGATGTAGAAAATTAGAAGTGACTTTTGTTCAGCAAAGGCCGATGCAATCAGTTTGTGAAGGTAGTAGCCCTCACAGAACATCCACATGTAGTTTGTCATCCTCGAGTACTTTGTCAAAATGAATAGAAGGCGACAGCCAATCCCATTCTAAAAATAAGGACCAAGTATCACAAGAACAAATCGAGCTACTCATTTTTCTTTGATTTCAAATATTGTGTTTTTATAAAGAATGGAGAAAGCAGTGAAATCGCTTCCGTTTTCACCCAGAACAAACATAGAGAAGACTAATATTATGTCTTTGCAGCTCTACCCCCGCTACCCGAGCCTCAAGCTATTTGCCCAATTCAGGAAGAGGGAGAAAGTCATTTGCATTATTGTGATCTCCGCGTGGCGACGTTAGACGACTGTTGTTGTTCAGAGCGTATCAGATCAATAACCCCTGCATAATAGTTATTACTTTTTGTTACGCTGTAAGAGGAGGAATCAAATATTCTTCAAAGGTATTGTTCTACTTTCTCTTTGGGTTTGGGCTGATTTCTCCTGGAGAAATGCCCTTTGTGATTGACAAAAGGGTCCCAAGGGAATCTAATGTAATGTTTATCCAATACTTTGGGATCCACCTGAGACAACCGACATTTACATAATTCAAACCCTCGACGGAGTTTCCTCCCCGGAACTTTCCTGGGAGGTATTGAAATATATCCTAAAATTTAAAAAGAAGTTGCTTGCTATTGGCAAAATGAACTTTGAATGCAGGCACGGTAACAATTTGGATGAGGTCTCTAGAGTTGGCGGAAAGGGTTCATTAGGGGTTGGATTTACATTTGACTTTGTTTTCAAATGAAAGTTTGTGAAAGCACAGATTTTGCACTTTGAGATTTTTGGAAAAAGTTTTAATGAAATTGAAGCGTTGAATGAGCTTGAAAGGAAGATAAGTTTGATGCCTGAGGGAAGATTTTGAAATTTCTTTTGAAAGGGCGCTGAGCTAAAGTGCATCTTGCCTTAGGATAAAATTGCTTACTTCGGTGATGATAGACGTGGCGGAGGAAGAATCGGAAGAGAGCTCGTTAAGTATGATGATCGTTTTGAAGGCAATTACAAAGATTCCGTTGACTAGCATCGACGAGAAGAGGTTCTCATGCAAAATGATGCGGTCCACTCGTAGCTGTCTAAAAGTTGAAAACAAAAATTCAAACAATTTTTATTGGATCCAAAAGGTCAAGAACCCTCCATTTGAACTTTTAGAACTCACTTATAGGAAAAGAAGATGACTAAGGCTGGGATAATAGCAATGATGGAGACGCCGTACGCGGTGACGTGAACGTAGGTACGCCGCTTCTGTACTTCAATGACGGAGGAAGCGCAATTGCTGTAATTGGTCCACTCCGAGTGTCCAGGACCTGGCTTCGAGTACCAGTTGCCATCCGACTGACAACTTTTCTCTGCAGTCACTAGTTAGTTCAAATAGAAATTAAATTGTTAGGTAATATTTCGTTTAAATTTATTTTTAAAATGCGGTTGGGGTTCTCTCAACAAAAAAACAACAACATTGTTCCTCTTAAGAGTTGCCTATTCTTCAGAGTGAATTGAGTAAGTGCAGATTATTCATTGAAGCGACAACATTTCTGGAGAAAGTGTCAACTGTGCGAGTGAAAGTTGCCTTGCCTCCTGGAAGAAGGGGTTGCATGTTCCTTGATTGTCACCACGTTTGGAGCAGGGAGTGCGGGTTGGTGGGTCTCAACAGGGAATTGATAAGGATATTATGATGGTGGTGGCATCGAATAAATTATGATTGTGCCACCACAAAAGACCCAACATTTACCACATTCCCTTCTTTTCAAACTTTCTCCATTGTGCCCTCCTTTCTCCAGGAGCAGCGTCCCGGAACTCACTGAATCTCATCGTCCGTCCCGCACAAAACTTCTCACCTTTTTCAATTCAATGAAACCTTAAAACCCTACGTCATGTTTTCTAGAAAACGAAAAAAGCGACGAGCTCAAAAGAACTTCATTTTTTTTTTCAATCTTTCTATTTGTAGCCCTCATATATGCAAAGTTGATGGGAAGGAAGAGTTGAGCCCGAAACCCTACTAAATAATAGTCTATTGATTCTTTTGAGTTGATTGAAGAGAAACTCCTCATCTTCCTCCCTTTGAATCATATTTCCAAAAATCTTTTTTTTTCATGACAATTCAGAAAAAAAAACTTACGACTGCAGGAAGACGTTTCCGATAGAACAGAGTAAATGTAGTGCGGGCAAGGGGCATAGGCCGTTCGACCTGCTTCTGTTTCGTTCCAGCATTGCCAACTGTCCCAAGTTGCCGGACACGACGTCCTCACTAAAGGGCAGAACAAATGTCAAATAAATTAGATCAAAAGCGGCCTCATTCCACAAGGATAAAAACGTCAAAACCGCTACTGGGGAAAGTCTTGGGCTCTTTTTAGTCGTTGTCAGCATTTTGGGCGTGGATTTGAAAGAAATGAAAAAGGACTTGGGAAAGCGAGGGCATTTTCTTTTGGAATAAATTAAAATGGAAGGTTGCCCGAATGATGAGCAACTTTTCCAATCATTGTTGACAAGGAAGTTGGTGTCTCGGAGAAAGGAGAGTGTGCTTGAAGATCTGGAATTCAGGACAGTTCCAGTCTAAACGACTCTCCAGCAGTGCTCAAAGTATAATGGAAAGTTCAGGAACCAATAAATAATTAGAACCGCACGCCAACTAACTTCTGCGGTCCACTTTTAATTTAATTTGTTTTCAAAAGTCAGCTCACGCATCACTTAAGTCTGCCCTCATTGAGCTCCCCATCCATTATCTCGCCTCCATCAACAATTTCCTACGAATCACGCGCCTCTTCCACAAATCCAAGTCCACCGAAAACCCAGATTTTGCCCCGTAATTCCTAAACCTAAAGTGGAAAGTCCACTTAGATACTTCTCAATTCAAAAGCTCTCTCATGCTCGCCCTAAATTGATTGAAATCATAAAAGGCTATGGTAGCGAAATAATCTCCCACTTCATCCTCTATGTCATTTCCCTGTCCTCTTCCAACACTTTACAGACTTTCCACTTGAAAGAAAGTGGTCTGTTTCATTTGAAAATGTTTGGAAATTGAACTCTGTTTTAAATTTAAATGATGGTAAATAGTGGAGTGGTAAAGAGAATAAAATTCAAAGTTGGGTGATAAGGGGACCCTTAAATGAAAGTAAAAGTTGGGAATTGGATTTGGAAGTTTAAGAAAACAAAAGTTTTGCAGTTGTAGATTGGAGTAAATGAAGGAGTGAATGAAGCGGAAGTTTCTACTTTCTCCTTTAAGTCTTGCGAATGGCGTTGGATTATTAGATGTTGGATGTTTGTTTGTTCATTTAATTTTTTACCGCCCAACTTTAAGTTTCGAAAAATTTCTAAATGAATTTGATATACGTTCTCGGCAGCTCAAGGATATACAGAGCAGGTAGAAGCTGCTTGGTTTTATATTATCACAAAACTGAAAGTCGTCTGTAGGAAAGATGTTAGATGCTGTTTTGATGCTAGCGGATTAATTCAAACGAGCAAGCGTCAGTCAAACTTTGTAAATATTGTGAAGCCTTGTTTTGAACTCTCTTTGAATAAATGCCTTTGAGACTTGATAAAAAAAAAATATTGTAGGAAGAATAGAAGGGGAAAGTTTTTACTTTGGAGAGATAGGAAGTAAAAGTTGGGGAGATGGAAACTTTTGACGTTTTCAAGATCAAATAAGAGTAATCGTACTCCGCTGACCCATGAATGAATAGGACGGAAAATGAGTAAAACAACAGGTACTTTTAAGTATCATCAACTTTTATATGTGCTCTCAATTCAAACAACTAAAAGAGTGTTTCCGATCATACATAATGTAAATAATGTATTCTCCCATGTAGATGTGGGCCTGACTGAAGTAAACGGTTTACTTACATCCGTTGAAGTTATCTGTCCGATTCACAGGAATTTGGCGCGAGTTTAAAAGCACCGAATCATTAATGAGAATTAGCACATTTAGGCAAACAAGCCCGTTCTATCGTAGGACAGGTGCACTTATATTTTCATGACTATAATTGTCAAACGCTTTGGTGACATCAATTTCAGTTAGAGGTATAGTTCCTCTATAAAAATTAGACCAGAATTGGCAATTAAACTTTCAGGGTAGTCTACTTTACTCATACAACGGGCTTGTTTGGTTTTTTATAGTGAAGTGGTAGAGAGATATGGTTTTCTTCGAAATAAGTAAAATTGAGTCATTTTTCAAACAGTAAGCCATTAATTGAAGATGATTTCACTGCATCTTAACGAATTGTACACGACTTTGACTGTCTGATCTTTTTTTGCTAAACCACAATTGAGTGTTGTCATTGTTTTTGGTGTCTAAATTATTGGGATTTTAAAAAATATATATTATGAGTACTTCTAACAATTAGACCTCTCGGTAAGCATAAGAATTGACAATTACATTCATTAAAAGTTACTCACCGGGTTCTGACGAGTTGTAGTGAAAGTGCATCTCCATCTTATCGCAGCATTTCTCAGCAGCCTCACAGCAGTCGAGCCAGTTCTTGCGCGCATGCTCATTGGCAAAAGACGCTAAGAGTGGACTCGAAGCGTCAGACGAATTGGCAAAAATCTATGGACAGAGGAAACGGCAAGAATCAAAATAAGTCACCATAAATGTCACCGAGAGGGCGAGCAGGGATGAAAAATTGGTCTGGCCCTTTCCCTAGATTTATTACTCAACAGCAGACTCCTTTTTTTTTTGCAACGTCGTATTGTGATTTCAATTTTAGCCCAAAATGAATCTACTAGAATTTTTGCACACTAGCTCCAACCGTCAGCGAAAAGAATTTGAATTGGAAATATTTCTCCATAAGGTTCCGTCCATCTCTCTCCTTCGCAAGATTTCTCAATAATAAAAAAGAGAAGTGACAGAAAATGTTTTCGCCTGTTTTCCTTCTGCCAGCAGCCTTCAAAATTTCCTCGCATCTTTCTCCAAATCCAATGCGACTAAAGAATTCAATCGTTGAAAAGCTCCTTGAGCCCCGCTTACTCGACTGAGGAGATAATTTATATCGGTTGAGTGATTTTGAAGGGCCGTTCCTCAATATGGATATCTTTTTGGATATCCATAGTTTTCGGATAACAGAGGTGTCCAAATCCGCAAGTCTCGCACTTTCTTATTTCAATCTAAACGAATTTTTCAAATATGAGAATTTTCAAGGCAAAATGCCTTGTTTTCTTCATCTGCTCTTAAGTGGAGCACATAAAATGAAATTTCTTTTTAATCCTGCTGCTTTTGTCAGGACCTAAACACGACAAGGCCGAGGAGGCATGCAGAGCGGCCTTTAATTAGGAATCTCCAGATCTAATCCATGGAAACAAGACTCCAGACATTTTTCTAGGCATTTTCTCTCATGTTACCACCCGCGAATTTTTATGAATTATGCGTAGAGAACTTTCCACACTTTCTTTTTCCAAACTATCTTCCAAAGCCGATCCATTTTCCAAAAAAAAAAGTGGAAAGAAATCTTGGAAACGGATCTCTATGGGTTCAACGGACTGAAATTCACATATGGAGTGCTGCTGTTATTCTTTGAGAAAACAGAAGAATCCCATTGGACAAGACTTCATTGCATTTGGTGGTTGAGAAGCCTGGAAAATCGGGATGAGAAGTGGGGATTTGTGGAGAACAATGAATGAATAATTCATTCAATTCTTCTGCTCTTGAATCTTTCATTTGACAAATGGGACTCATCCCACCAACCACCACCGCCGCGACCCACCAAAAGTCAAGAACTCGTAAATTAAAGGCTCATTTTAAGGGCACCTTAAGTTTGAGGGACTGCGGGCTTCTGCCTACTGGGCCTGCTGAACTTATGGCAAAGAAAGCCCATCTCGCTTTTAGCATTTTGAAACCGCCTATTTGCATATTATCATCCATTAAAAGTTTCACTTTCACTTCCTGCCTCCACTTGAGGAGGCAGGATGCAGTTGGTTAAGACGGAGTGGAGACGGAAGTTGAGATCTGGGTTGATGAATGCCTCCAGCATCCAGCATCTGCCTCAGCATAATGCTGCCACGTGGAGTAGGCATATAAACGGATTTCTACCTAAAAATGAATTCGTTAACCCTGACATGATTATCCTTTCTTAGAAAAAGAAAAGAATTTTTTTTTGGATAGCCCTAAGAAGAATGGATTCTCGAGAAAATGAAAAAGAATGGAGTCGCTGAATAGAAACGAAAAAGATGAGCTATTGTTCCAGCTCTTCCATGAAGAATGACAGGTTCGTATGTGGGTGGTGAAAGTGCTTTTATTCGAAAAGCCCGCAGTTGCAAATTGTAGATATTAATGGACTTCAAGACTAAATGGAGTTGTTTAGGAAAGAAAAACGAACTGAAAAGGATATAGGATGAATGAACGCGTGCGTTTACACGTGATTTACAGCAGCAGAAAGAGGATTTTTTATGGGGATATTGATAATTGATATTAATTTAGAGGTGCTTACGGCGCAGAATAGAAAAAAAATGATGCAAGGAGTGAAGTTTTACAAGTGAAACCAATTAGCCTTTTCTCTTTAGTGACTGATGCTCATATTTTTCTTTTTTCACGTTTTGGTAAACTTTTTCCCTGGAAATTAATCATGCTAAAAGGAAAGCTCGAAGAGTGTGAAATAGGATCACTGTAAAGTGGAAGTTTCTGTTTTTGGGCATTTTTCATTGAATTTCACCCCATTCCAACTTTAATTCAATTTCCGTAAAATGCAGAATTGAATGGAGAATATTTATTTGCGAGGAAAGTTAAATTAGGGCCATCCGCTCTCACGCTGATTCAATTCCACTCGATTCTCATAATAAACAGGAACTAAACTTGGAGAGAGAAAGGTTCTGCATGGAAAAGCATCAAATTTATTATTTTATTCCCAAATACTTTCACCTCCACCAACGATGCAGAGGCTATTTTGTTTCAAGGAAATCCAATTTCCGGTAGATAAACCAAACACACTGAAAGCTAGTAAACCTAATAGGATTTGCATAAGTATCCATGGGAGTCACATAAATTCTAACAAATCCTGAACTTCTAAACCGGAAACTTTCACTTTACTGTCACTTTTACAAATTGTAGTTGTGACTGAAAGGAAAAATAAGGCGCTAGATGCGACGAATGAGTTCCGCAAAGCTAGAATGAAACAATTTTTATGATTCAGAAGTTCTATTTTTAGGTGCACTTTCCGTTAAAAAATAAACAAATTTCAAAAGGAGTTTGTCCGATTCTGGCCCTGCAGTTGTACTCCCGAGAGTGGCTGCTTAAAATAAGAAGTATCGTTTCTGTATCGAACCCAGCACGACTCTAAAAGTGAGAGAATCCAAATGTCTTCATAAATTTGGCCTTGGAGGATCATAAAGTCAGATTTGCTCCAGATATTTCTGCACTGGGCCTAAACCGCGACTGAATTCACACTTTAGCTATTACCGAGACAGAATTCAATTCCCCGTTGAATTTGGCATTGAACTTTCATCTTCTCCTTGCCGACATTCCCTCACAAGAAACTTTGGAAGGTGACATGCTGGCACAAAAGTGATCTTTTCTTACCGTCAAGGTTGCATTCGGACTGAGGTTGGCAAGAACCATGATTTCATGGGAATTCCCGTCTCGACTTCTCCAGAATTTGACCCTTGTCCCCCACTTTCTGGAAGGCGCTCCGAACATTCCCGGCACATTTCTCTGGTAGTGGTAACAGGCAGCACAGCTATGAACCCGAAACAAATATTGCGGCAAGTACGTCTTCTGTCGGCAGAGCTTCACTCCAGCCCCAACATTACTCTTCATCAGGTCAGCATAATTAGAAACAGAGGAAATGTCACTCAGTTCGCGCTCGTCGCGGTTCTTCAAGTCCGCACGCTCCCTGCCCACTTCCACGTTGGATGATCCGTTTTGACGCTCAATGGAATCATTAGTCTTGGCTAAGGGTTCAAGGTCGCCGGTTCCCTGCTCAAGCAGCCCTGAAGGGCCCTCCCTTACACGTGAAAAAGCCGCTCTGGACTGATGATGAGAATGACGGGTAGGGTTTTCATCAGCCGGAGGTTGGTCCAACTTAGGCAGATCATCATGGGTAGAGATTGGAGAATTTGGCAGAGAAAGTGAGAAAGGAGAAAGTTGGCGGCCGTGCCGAAGCCTGACAGCGTCGAATTGTAGGTGACCACCAGGGATTAAGTTGTGATTTGAATTAAAACTGTCACTGAAACTGAACTCAATTTCTGGTCTGTCAGCGTATTCCCCTGGACCACCGTCTTGTTCATGTCGAGTGTTCGAGTGAGCTGTTTTTGTTGGAAAGATGTCACTGGGCTGATTTTGATGAGCGAGGGACGCCGTGAGGAAGAGTGTTAGTGGCAGAGTGAAAGCCATCTTCACGCCCTCAGCCAACAGCCCCTTCATCCCTTCCAAGGCCTCTCTGAAATCATCAAGTCAATCATCATTAATTATGTGGTTCAGAAATTAATTATGGCCAACATGCTAAGCAACCTCGGAAAAGTTTGGGAAGTCCGGGAACTACAACTCCTTCTCCATCATTTACATCCGCAGCCTCATCAACAACAACCTGCCCTATTGATTTCGGAAAATGTTTAATTAACAAGCTGGAAAGCATCGGCGCTTATCCAGCCTCAAATCGTATTAATTCTCCATCATCCATCATCGTCCAAACCAAATCCAACCACCCCAAAAGCCCTTCCTCCAGGCTCCTCCAGGAAAAAAAAACTTTGTCGGAGAAAGTTGTAATGTAAACGGGCTGCTATAAGAATTGGGTGGTTGTGCTGCAGGAGAGAAATATCGCCTTATCTCCTCAAAAGTCTTTTGTAGCGTTTAGGACGGAGAGAAAACTTTGAACTTAAAAAATTAAAGTAGTTTTCACTGTTCAAAGGGAGTGGGAAGTTTGGTCCTTTTGTAGGGAGGGGAGTCAGTTTGGCTTACACGGAAGCAACCACTCTCATCTCATTAAAATTTAGAAGCCCAATTCCGTCAGATCAGATAATTAACAAAGTTAGGCTTAGAAAAAAAAAATTAGAGATTAGAAGAAACTAATCGAAGGAGAAATTGTTAAACGGCATTCGGGACTTGGGAGACGACGAAAAAAAGAGACTTTTCCTTGAAGCATTCCTTTGAAACAAAAAATGAGGCCGATTTATATGGACTGCACGTCCGTTCCTTAATAGTCAATCAAAATCATTCCAAAATGCTTTCAATTCCGTTCAGCGCCTCATTCAGCCAGCGTCTTCTTGAATCACTGAAGGAAGGAAATATAGGGACGTGTTGGGCTCAGAAATTAATTTGCTCCTCTCCTCATTTCTCCGAGGACTTTCTCCGCCTCGTTTCCTCTAATCTCGCTCAATGGAAAAACAGGGCCAAATTAAACTTCTTTCTGTTCAATAGCATTCTGCTGGAAGTCTCCCAGGGCGAAACTGGCTTTCATTGCCTTAGAAACATTTAGTGCTTCAGTGGCGGGAAGGATCTCCTAATGCTTTCTCCCTGTAAGACGCTTTTTACTTGCCCTTGGGACAATTTTGACAAACTGTGGAGGCTGAAGGTGATTGAAATAGTGCGAGAAGCCTCTCGTGAGACATGACTATAAGGTCTAAAAACTTGTTACAAAACAAAAACTTTCGAAGGGAAAAGGCTCAAGTTAAGTTTCTGTTAATAAATTGTGCAAAGATGAGGTTGGGATGATTGACGGGGTGGATGACATTTCTGCGCGTATCTTCCAGCCTGCCACTGACAGGCAAGTGGTTGTAGTGGATTAGTTTGAAGCCTAAATACCCAGAACAGGATGTATAGGGGCGACAGAAAAAAATTGAGTTTTTGTTTAGAAAAATATGGAGAGAAAGAAAGATGTTATTTCATCCTACTTTCTCCACTTTCACTCCCTTAGGGTTCCTTAAGGGGTTTGCCTTATAGCCCACCTCAGGAATCACGTTTCCCGTTCTACGTGCTCCACTCACCTACCTTCCATTTCCATATGGGGAAAATGTGCTTGCTTTGTTAAAATCCTTAGATTTGGGTTGACAAATGACAAGTAGTAAGCTCCAGGAAAAAGTCACTTTTCTCCTGAGCAGGAACCGGAAGAAAGCCCAAAAGCTACGTGATCCTCAAAATTAAGAAGGGAGGCTCTTTGTCAACTGTACTTCGGTTCCGCTTGGCTTCATTTGCTCGGCTCAATATGCTCAACTTTTTGCGAGCACAAATTGGAAGAAGGAAATGAGCCTACTCAAAGTGAAAAAGTATAATTGACAACACTACCCAACAAATTGAAATTATGCTAGAGAGTATGCAAGGCCCTACTTGGCTCAAATCCAACGAGATCTCTAAACTTGTGACAAAATTCCCCTTAAGTGTAAAGTAATCTACGTTTTATTGTCACTTCCTTCCGGATAATACCTCTAAAATAGGGACGCTCTGAGAAGCTAAAGTCATAGGTTTTGTATCTTTATTTTATCCCTCGCGTTACGTTTAGTTTTATTATCTTCATATTCTCCGCCCTCAAATGTCTGACATTCCAATGTGACTTCCTTGAAGATTTTACTTAAAAGGAACGCGAAAGATCTTTTTTCTTCTAAACCCGTCAACATTTTTCCATCAACAGCACGATAGACGCACGGACATTTAATTTATTTTATCATGTCAATGAAATCTTGAAAGGATTTTCCAGCTAACCGATTTATTGCACTGGATTTATGGCTTTTCAAATGATTCTAAAGACTTGGTTTTCCGGATTCCCTGATTATTAGATTGGTATTAGTGCTTCTTTCTTTTTATGCTAAACGCTTTATGATATAAATCCTCTACAAATTATGTTTAGAAAATTGATATGTCACATATTATTTTTTCTGAAAATGTGATGATCAAAATTCGAATTCGTAAAGCAGAAATTATATCCTTGGAATATAACTTCATTCACGAAATCAATTCTAAAATTTCTAAATTTCTAAACAATTTCTAAAACGACTCAGTTTTCTGAAAAATTGAAAGTAATTGATTAAGAGTTACATAATTTTTGTTAAGTATTAGCACAAAAGTGAAGCAAGTCGCTGTCTCAAGGAGTGAATGCAAAAGAAATTGATGACATGAACGTAGCTTCCGCTTCCATTGTTTAAAAGAATGCTTACAGCTTTCTTAAACCTATCCTACTGTTTCATGTAATTCTAGGAATACTTGGGATGTCTACATAATTGTCGTTTCCTGCGTTTCATTATTTCTACGATGTTAACTAAATACAAGAGATGAGGGAATAGTTACACAAACCTTGAACTCCTGCACACGAGAGACCAATCCTGTTTCCCCAAGCACAAACAGATTCAAAGAAAAGCAGAATACTGAAGAAAAAAGGAGAAAAAAGTCTTAGTCTTGTGACTTTGCCCAATTCTTCGAAACAAAAACATGTTTAATTGTAAAATGAGAGAAAATCTGGTCGAGAAAGTCGACTAAGAACAGCAGGAGGAAGCCGCGGTTGCGTTTAGTCGTGTTGAATGAAATCAACTGTCAAGAACTTGAATCCTCATTTTTTGGTAAGGGGTTACGTCAATTTCAGACGAAAATGTAATAATAAAAAGAAGAAAGGATTAAAATCTTGAAACGAAATGTCTAAACCTCGAATTTTCAGCATGGGAGAAAGTAGGAGTGAATGATTTAGAGTAGAGGGTTTTGGTGCAAGTCAAAGTAAAAGTAAAATGCAATAAAAATTAATTCCACAAAAAAAATTTCTCCTGCTGTTTATCGTTATGAATTATTCTTTCCGAAAAAAAAATTCAAGCAAAAGGGCCCCCTAGGGAGCCCTTTTCACCATTGCTCCGAACAAGCAGCCCTGAAACTTACATTTTTAATGCCCTTCACTTCACGTTTTAAATCCGTGGTTCTTACTATATTCTTACAACACACTGCACTAATTCTAAATTTCTCTGTGAATTCCAAAACGCCTAGCGAAGTCTCACCATAACTACTCTGAAATTCCAATAAATACTGTGATAGCTTCATAAAGTACATGATACTCGTCGGATTAAAAAAAAAATGTGATCTTAACCTCATTTGTAATTATTTAATTGCTAATAGTCGTTGTAATTACCAAATCCATCGGGACACTTACTTTCTTCTTTCACTTATTTCTTTGGATGAAGGCGACGAAGGGATTGCAGCACACTTTGGGCCTCACTTTACTTTCTCTTGAAGTTTTTGATTCAATTATGACATTGGCAAAGTGTTGATGCTCACTTGTTTGCGCTGTATTGTTTCTTCTGTCCCGCACGATTCACTCTCACCAAAGCACGTCTTTCCTTTGCCAAATGAAAAAAATGCGTTATAAACCCGTAAGTCTACAAAGTCACTTGGGGTTTAAGCCTTTAAAATACTCGACGAATCCTGCATCACTATCAATTTTAGCGCTTCGTGGGAACGGCAGAAGTTAATTTTAAAAATGATGCAGGAAGAGTAATTGACGCCTGGCACAGGGCAGAAAATACTTTACAATATGGTTGTGAAGATAAATGAAGTTGGCTCCTGAAGTGCGTATGGGCTGTTGAAAGCGTCAGTTGAGAAAGTGTGGTTGGATGGCGTTTTGGTGGGAGGCTGGAAGTGACTGAGCGGAGTTTTATCAGGCGCTTTCAGCCCAAATGCACATTCTTAGCCCCACTTTCTCCACTTTCTCCACATGATCAACTGGAGCTCCACTTCATTCAGCCAGGAGGCCAACCGAGTCCCAAATGACGGAATTTTAGTTTAGAAAGTGACAGGGCCAGGCGGATGAGCCCTGCCTCTTTCAACTCAAGACCCTGCACAAGAGGCCAGAAACAACAGTCCCTGGACTACGGGAGTCAAAGGGTCGGAAGGGTCTCTCAGGTGTGAAACTAAGGATCAAAAGACACGCTGCAGACGCTTAGAGTTCAGTCTTTGATCTTATAGTCTCCTATCTTGCAGGATGGATTCAGACGGATTGGACTTGTGACACTGAGCCAATGAAAATAATACGAACGCATCCTTTGACAAGTAAAAGAGAAGTGCGAAAAACAACTTAGTTTCCAGTGGGTAATTTCTAGCGCTTAACACGCTCTTAACTAATTGGTTAGCTTTAGAATGTGTAAACTAAATTAACTCATCGCTCTTAACTTTCCCTTCTTCTACACCAAACTGAACAGAGAAGAATTATTTCTAGAAAACTGTTATTTTGCCTTCTTGAAGTGTACCCTTCAAGCTAAAAGAAAATCTGTCTCCTTGAGCTATTTATGTAAGAAAATTGATTTCTAGTTAATGAAATAATTTATTACAAAAGGTATATTCGGAGAATCGCCGTATTTCCGTGGGAAATGATTTGAGCTTGATGGAACTTTCTCTTGTGACCATCAACTCTTTTCCTATAAATCAATTTGACAAATTTAGGAGCCCAACAACCCATTTACTCACATTTCAGTTTTCCGCAATTTGGGTTTGACTAAAATAAATAATAGGCGCTCGTGAGTCAAATCACAGGTTCAGTTAAAATGACTCCAGAACGTGACGTAGGCTGAAGGAGACCCTGGGGGCAGGTGAAAGGACTTTCTCTTTAACCTTACAATTACGTAAAAGCAAACAATCGTAATTCCATCTTGCACTCCCTTCAAATAACAGAAACGTTCTTAATAACTCCATTTCTACCTTACCGAAGGTATATGATAATTAGTATTATCTAGCAAACAAACCAAATAATCAATCTTTAAATTTTTAATAAAATTACGTTTCTCGTTATTCGGTGCTAATTACTACTTCCACTGATAACTTTTTACTTTGCTTTTTTATTTTTCAGTAGGACTCCAAACGTGTTTAGTATTTGCACAAAGTTGGGATTAAATATGGAAAACCAATGCACAGTATACGCAATAACAAAACAATTCATCGAATATTTATTCTGCATTCGAGTATGATTGAAAAAGAAATCTTATTTATATAAAGGCGCTATTTTTTACAGCCGTACTTCTCTATGTAAGGGGTCGACATGGTCACACAAAAAGTGACCTACACTCAATCAGCGCTAGAGATGGGTATCAACTTTGTTTTAAGCATTGATTTTCTCTGTAAAAAGAAAATCCTCCTCCTTAGGGCGAGCATGCTTAGCTAATGAAATTAATATAAAAATATTCATGATGTATACCACTTGACTAATGTTGTATGAATTGATTTGGGTGTACAGCAAGGAAAAACTAGTGTTCCACGAGAGAAAGCAACTTTATAATTGGAACACGAAATTCGGCGAAGTATTGCAGAAGTAGGAAATTGGAGCAATAAAGAAAGGGTTCATTATTTGATATTCCATGGAATAAGGGCTCCCTGCCCTTTCTTTTCTATTTGGCAGCCCAGAATGGATGCCTTGTCATTAGTCTAATGGAACTGAAAATGGCAGCACTCCTAAGTGGCCTAACTGGAGGGAGGGATAGGATTTCAGCGGCTTCGCTGCCACCAAGGAAAAGTAAATAAAGGCCTCCTTTCCAATATGGAAATAGCCTCCAGTAGCAAGTAGTTTCGCAGCTCCAACTGCCTTGTCCAGGTTATGTAAAAACGTTTTTCGTGAAGCTAGAAAGCTACAAAATAACTCTTGGGATACAAATAAGTTCCTATTCTGCAGAAATAATTTCAATGTCGCTTGGGCAATTAAGACGTGAATTCATCACTTGGAAATGAGCATTGAACACTCTGCCACAAATTCTGGCCTCGATGATCTTTGAATATAGAAAATAATACATTTTTTTGGTGTCAAAAACACATTTCACGTTACCTTCAGTTTTAGAAAAATGGAGAAAACAAGGAATTTCGACACCTCCCTTGAGATGCAACGCCGAGCTCTACCTTTCTCCCGTCAAATTAAGAATCGGAGAAAGTAAGTTTTGGTCGTCCAAGAAGCACGCTTTCACACACTCCCAACTGTTTACAGCGTTTCAATTTGTGACGGACATTGTGACAATGTAGTTTAGACTAATTTCTCTTCCAACACTTTATGTGTCACACTCTCTTGCCATTGAATCCACGGTCAAAGATTTATGCAAGGGAAGTTACGACGCTGCTCAGCGTCATTTGCAAGGACAACGGAAGAAAATGGGTTCGAAAGAAATAAGCGTGTGTGGGTGCTTTGATGGTTTTATTTGCACTGACACCACCTGCCCCACTGCACGCTTCGCCAAATTCTAAATAAACTTCGCACGTTTAACAACTTGAGGAGACCTCCATTTCGAATCCTAGAGCCGTATTTCGAAGAAGTATTTAGTGAGGCAGACTGTTATGATTAGCCTAATAAGGGAGTGAGCGTCTTAAGTAAGGACTTAATGAGCTTCAGCCCTCCAATAGTCCAAAGCTCTAGAAGTTTTCGGCCAAGGACAGCTCAGCGCTTCTTCGCCCTTAAAATCCTTTGTCCAGCTCCACTCCAAGGCCCACCCGTGACATAATTGCTTTGTCATCTTTACTTTTACATTTATTTATACAAAAACACTTCAACACCCTCTTCCTTTTTTGTCTCTTTATGACATAAGGCTTTGAGACCTAAGTTGAGAGTCCAAGAGACAGAAAATTGAACGCCCGAACCACGTTCGTGATGAGACCTCATTCCTCAAATTTGCAAGTTAGTAATTAGACAGGAAGCATCAGCGAAGGATAGTCTTCCTTCTCCAAAGGCCGATATCTCCTTTCACCGCTGGAGAAAGCACTTTCAGTTCCAGGACGCTGATGACGTGAGAAAGGCTTCTCCTGGTGTACTCCTGAGTCAAATTAAAATGGACAATGCTTTTGCAATAGCGCAGCTCCGTAACATACAGCCGGCGTTTCTAATGAGCATGAGGGTGGAGGCGTCTTCCAGGAACTGGAGAAAGTTGTGGAGGAGAGAACCGGAAGGAAGTTGATGTAATTAGATCCAGCATTGCCTCGACCCGTGTCTCGTAGTGACATTGAGCAAATTAAGTTCATGGGTTAATGCCGGGGTGAAGCTAGCGCTGGAGACTTAGCCCAAGGATTTGGAAGTGTGTGGGCTCATAAAAGGAAACGAGTTGGGAACTTTCCCTTTGTTACGCCGAACTTAGGACTCTTCCTGTGGTTTTTGTGGGCCCAATTCCTTTTGTCTCACTTTTTCCCATAACTAAAAGTGAAAGTGGAGAAAGTAATGAGGATTGTAATAGGACTGTCAGGGGGACTGAGTTCATAAAAGGGAAAAATAGGGGCGGAAGTGCTTAATAGACGTTATAAAGTAACTAAAAAATCACGCTGCTCCAACTCTGGGCGCCTGAAACAAAGTTTGGGAAAGCGGAAGTGGCAACAGGAACAAATGGAACTGCTCCAACAATAGGTTCTCCCTGACACAAATTGCTACATTTCTATTGATTTCTTACAGTAGTACAAAAGGAGAGTCGACCCTGAGAAAGGTTCATAAAGATTTATAGGCCCCTTTCGACACAATTATTTCTTTTTTAAGTGAAAATGAGTAATTTGAGATCCGAAGATACTCATTTTCTAATTGCTATTGCTAATTCTTTTCTGGGAATTCGTTAGTCAGAAGTCGTTTGCAAAGGGACAAAGACGAGTCTTTTTGATGACAAAACGTTAAGACAATCAGATCCTTCAGAAACCGAAACAGACGTTTCAACCCTCCCATTTTCTTCCTGGAGAACGTTCCAGCGTGCATCATGGAGACAAGACTCTGCAGACAACAGAGGCAACGTCAATAGAAAATGTTGACATAGCCCTTCAATACACGTCATTTCTACTAACAATGCAAGCTGTCTATTAGCTTATCCGCTAAGGCAGTGTACCAGTAAATAATAATGATAGCAAATATATCACAAACATACCAGCACACGCATAAAGTAAATGCGTAACTTAACTTAAAAAATATAGTTGGAAAGTCTTCATTTTGAATGGAATTTTTCATTCTTCTCTAGAAAGTCAGCCAATGGAATGGCTAACTTAATTGATTGGTATTACTTTTCTCACTGACAACATTTTTTAGATGTAAAGTTTGCGTTGCTCCTAAAAAAAACTAGGAGAAGGACATTTATAATTAGGAGATCTTTGAACTTTGATATTTTATGAAATACAAATTCAAGAGTTTTGAAAAGTTTCGGCCAAAAGTATTCTTTGGAAGTTCATGTAAAAATGTCAGAAATGAATATAAATCGCACTTTACGTAAGCAAGGTGAGAAGATCATAATTTTACTCCTGCTCTAATAATTCTCTTTTTTTTTTTACATTGTATGAAATTAAATATTTAGGAATCCCTTATATGGAGTCTGAGTTGAACAAGCTATCATTTGATTCTATTCGTGTAGTGGCAAACGAACGGTGTTCACATTATTCTACTATAACAAAAAAGTTGAAAAGTAAATATTATAAATTAACAACGTCAAAGTGGGACCTTTAATGAGTTTAATTTAAATGAATTTAACCTTTAAATAAAACAAAAACACACTTATTTGATTTGGTCTTATACTTATTCATCACAGATTCAAACTAAAATTCAAAACACTTTGCATCCTCGCCGTAAGCCTATCTCAGCCGGTGTGATTAATTTTCTAGTGCACTAAATGACTACATTCTTGTTTACGAGCATGTCGGAAGGTTGACTTCGAAGAAGACGTTCATTTCAAACATTGAAGAAATGACTAGGAAGGCTGCATACATGAAGATAGCGGTGATGCCAATGCGTTTGTCCAGGACGAATCTGTTGCAGGCCAGAAGAAGGTAGAGGACAATTACGGAGGCAATCAGAAGAATCGTCGAGTACTCCAGGCCTCCAGACATTATTTGCACGGAGGCAGGCGCAACGATACTCGCTCGAATCAGCCAAGGAACGCCAAGACAAATCAAAATGTCAAACGTATTCGACCCTATCAGTTCAAATCCAATATCACCTCCCGCCTACAGTGTCATAAATTGTAACCGGCAGAACACTTACCAATAGAATTACTGATGCCCATTGACCCAAGACCTGTATAGAAACAAACAAACATTTCTGAGAGTCAAATTATATTATTTTTCCTTTTCAGGCGGAGTAAAAAGTTATAATTTACACATATCATTGAAAAATGGTGGATTACTTTCCTGGCATGAACATTCACTTTCATTGTAATTGTGAACGAAAAAAAAAGGCAAAGCCAATTAAGAACGACAAGACGCGCTTAGTGAAAAACAAATAAACGTTGGGGAAGAAGAGCGCGACCATTAAATTGGACGTGACAGTGAAAGTGCATTTTGAGGCTTTTTCCTATTTTTAACAAAAATACAAAATACATTTTTTTTATTAGCTTTTAGTCTTATTTAGCTTATGCTACGGTTCAGCTGAAAATCAAATTATTTGGAGTCGCGATTTTTCAATTCTCGGAAGAAGAAAAAAATCTGTCAAGAACAAGCTGAAAGTCATTTGCAAGGATATATTTCTAAACAAGCAGGAAAATGACGCAGGTCTAGATTAATAAATAAGAAGAAAAAGTCTTCCAGACTTAAAGAATATTGAGACGAAGAACACGAGAAGGGATTGGCTAAGTGGCCTAAAATTCAAGACATGTCATTCCCTACTTATGCCAAGGCACTTTTCTTTCACATTCTGGGAAACGTATTGGGAAATAATCTTGAGGACGCTCCATTGAAATGGAAGTGAAAGCAATCAAAGCCAAAAGCGTTGGCTGAATGAGTGCCAAGTTTATGTACCCATCAACCCACTTTTTTACTTCATCCCCCATTAAGGAAGGGTTAGAAGCATTTCTGAAGCATCATTACTTCCCATTGCCAAGGAAATCAGGGGTGGGCGGGTCAACACTTGGAATTGCTGAGGCCTCACACTTAAGGTTGACGTAAAGGCGGAGTGTTTACCTTGACGCGTCACAATGACCGAAGAAACAGCCTCGGGTACACTCGTTCCTGCAAAATAAATATCTCAAGGATCTGTATTAAGGATAATTTTAGAATATGCATTGTGTGAGCATAATTAAATCCAGCTCAAACATCGTGCCAAATTATTGGGTATTTATCGATGAAAACGGGGCCCTCGACACTGAACGCCACATTTGTTTTAATTTAATTTTTAGGTTTTCAATGAAAAAAAAATCCATTAATTTTTAATAGAAATCCTCCGCTGTAGTAATAATGGTTAAAGTGGCACATAATACGTGACAAAATACCAGGTAATATACTGTCCAAAATGGGGGTAACTTTTTCTGTACGAATGTACAAATAAACTTTTATACCATTAAAAGCGGAAGATTGTGTGACAGAGAAGAGGACTCTGTCCTTCATACCCTGGGATCTGTTAGATTTTAAAAAAAATACTTTTTTAACGGAATAGAGGGGTATATGAGAGCTAATAGTTAGCCAAAACATAACTAAAATCTAAGTTTTTCATAAACCATTAGCTACTTTTCAACGTCTATCATTTCTTATTTTTGTATTGTTTGTTCCTTTGAGTTTAAGAATGCAATAATGTACCTGCAGCTATAAATGTGAGCCCCATGACAGAGTCGGGGATACTCAAGGTTGAGCCTATGACCGTCATCATCCAGGCCACGACGTAGGTGAGAAGCGCAATCCAAACGATGCTCATGGTGAAAGTCAAGGGGTACCAAGCTCGAAAGCGATGCTCCCTACAGTCCGGCACCGTGAGGACGAGAACAAATCGAGCAGGCCACCCCACGGTCCACTCCAGCCACTTCAGCCAACTCTGTCCAAACGGCGGCTTGAAAAGGCCCCACTCATCTGCGAAACAAACAAATCTGCTGTAATAAGGTACAAATCGAATTCTGAGTTCAAACCCTGGAGACCCAAGTCCTTAATCCAGAGGAATTGGAATAGTATACCAAAGACGGAACCAATATGAAAACGAAGTGGAGGGCAATAGAAAGTTGAAATTGAGGACTCTAAAAGCATTGGAACACTGAAAAGGTGGGGTGGAAATACTTCCAAAAATCTATTCAATGTTCAATCGAAGAAACTCAATCCCTTAAGCAGCTTAGAAGCCTTCTTCCGGAAAACAAGCCATTTTCCAGGGAATGTCCAGCAGCCTGAGTCTTGATCCCTTATTCCCTACTCCATTTCCAAAAAGAAAAAGTTAGATTATCCCCACTTTCTCCGGGAGGGAAGGAAAGTAGGACAATAACAAAAATACCATAGTTTGACTGCTGAAGTCCATCTGAAGCCCTTTAAGCTAATTTATTAATGGATGGTAAGTGGCTGCGGTGGTTGAAGTGAACCAGGAGGCACCGCCCCCTTTGAATACAAAGCAGAACATCCCACGTCAGATCCATTAGGACAATTAATCTGGATCAAAAGTCAAAGTGAAAACAGTGACGGATGACTTTCTCATATCATTCCGCCTCCTTCCTAGTACTTTTCGTTTTCAGATCTATGGGGAAAAGATTGGGGTTGGGGCAGGGGCCTTCCCTTGAACCAATTTCAACCCAGAATGCATACCATTTAAGATCTAAACTGAAAACTGTGGACCACGTAGAATAACATTGGAAATGGGAAAGGGCGTGGGCAGCTGGAGAAGACGTGAGGCTATTTCTAATATAACGATATTCCAAACAGAATGTGGTGAGAGTTCTTCCAGGAATTTCCAAAAGACTCATTTGGAGAATATAAGATTTCTGGAGGCTCCAGAGAAGCGTCATCTGGAATAAGTCGGTTCTTACAAAGTTTGTGGGAAAGTTGAAAGTTTGTCAAGTGACCTATAACTTCTTCTTCACTTAAAATAGTATGTTGATTCCTTTTTGGAAAACTCCAACAGTAAAGCCAATTTTTTTATTTTAATATTTTTTTAAAAATTCACCTTTTTCTTCTTCCGCATTTGCTTCTGTTTGGTGCAATGCTTGTGCAATTAGCTCCTCATCTCGTTCAACTGCCGACATTTCATCTTCATCCTCGTTCTCAGATGGACTCTCAACCCTCTCAACAGTGTAGGATGATTTAGGATTGCCTTCTGTAGAAAAAAAAAACATGACAGTAAATAATTCCTTTAAAATGATTCATATAGTGCCAATTTTAAGAACAAATCAAAGAAAAAAGTTCGAACCGAATTTAAAATATGAGAAGCCGAAGTATAATAATGTATAAATGAAAAAGTTAGCAGGAAAAAGATTGTTATTTTAAATGAATGCTTAAACAGAAGTCCGCAGAGTATAAAGGCAATTTGACGAGCAATTGCCAAAGCGAAGTCACAAAATACTACAAAGCGAAATGTCGTAAACGCTATTATGTGGAGTACTGTTGGACTCGATTTCTGAGTTAAATTAATTAAAGAAGTCGTTTTCTGACCAAAGTATAACTGAAATTGAAATACTGGAAAATTTGTTTATTTTTTAAATTGTGTAGACTAAATAGTTTAATAGAAAGGTAAAAGCCCCTTTTTCGATTTCTATTCTACGCATCTTATAAGCTCTTAAGTCAAACGATCAAAAGATCAAACCATGATGACGATTGAAGAGTTCTAGACGAATGCAATGTAACAGTTTCACTTTTTCACTAGGCTCTCTTTTCCGTAATCTTTTCAATTCACTGTCAAAGAAAGATTAAAATGCCTAAAGGTTTTCAAAACGCGATGCAGCATCTGCAGGCTAATTGGGAGTTGCTATTGCTACTAAACTATTCATCCTCATTATATTCAAGTAGAACTGAATTGTTTGACTCACCAATTAGCGGTGCTTTTTCATCTTGCGCAGGGGACTGTCCCGCATGGTTTTCACCGCTTTCTCTCGGCTTTCTTCTCATCGCATCCTTATTGTAATTAATTCCGCAAATATACCGTTCTGCCAATTTTTTGCAAGCCGTATTGTTGTACATAACTTCAAAAAATTAATGTTGCATTATAATCTAAAACTCGATCAATACAAAACACTATATAAAGAAGTTTATCTTCAATAACCATCAGATTATGTATCCGATTAAACGTTCCCATTCAAACTTTACGATGAACTATAATTAAATAAGTTTAAAACAAGAAACGTCGTAAACTGATCGTTATCTAAATAAAAAAAATCATATTTTTCACCTATTATGTAAATGATGTACAAAACGACTAGCATTACGCCCTCGTACCAAGTCACCATCGAGTTACCCAGAACAATTAGAAGCAAAATGACGGCTAGAGAATAGAAACTGCAGTCGCGAGTGAGCGACCACCAATCCAACTGCAATGGCTGAAAAAATTCGTAAGATTTGATTTGACGTTTTCATAATTTGAAAATCAAGTATAATATCACGCAACCTTCTTCGCTGCTAAACCACATAATGCGCTGACTGCGAGAATGTTGAAGACAGCACTGCCAACGATTGTCCCCACTCCAAGGTCTCCGTGCGTTACAAACGTTGCAATGACGTTGGTGAAGAGCTCGGGAGCACTTGTAGCTACTGCCATGAATGTCGCTCCGGCCACATCGCTGGGTAATTTCAAGGCTAAGTAATATAAATTTAAAAATTGGCGCTCTTATTATTTTTTGAATTGATGCTCAACCTGCGCAGATAGTCTCAATGGCGGGGACAAAGAAGTCGTCACAGACGAGGGCAATGGCGTAAAAGACGTAGACGGACACTAGAAAATGGACCACCAAAGCGCCATGCTTCCTTTGCTCTGGCGTGAATAGATCTGACGGAAAATCGTCAATCGTTGGTGAAGTACAATTCTTATATATAAATCCTTCAGTGACTTCAAAATCGTTCCAAGACGTGTCAGCACGGCTCTTGCCTTCATCGGGGGCTCCTCTACTTGACGTTTCTATTATTAGCTAGCGATTAGGCCCAGAATTTATTTAAAAAAAACAGTTTTGAAAAAAAAAAGGAAAAGAAATTAATTTCTGTACCTGAAACGGCGAATAACCGGAAAGATGACGGGACTTTTGGGTTGATATCAGGAAGGTCTTGCGCCGATGCGGTGACTATGACTTCATCGGCGTTTAGCATTATGTAAGCCAAGCCCAATGCAAAGATGGATACCATTATATGGCGTCTGTAACTCACTTTCCGAATGCGTCGACGCTCCATGGTGCTGTAAGAACTACTGATAGGATTTAGTAGCTGGATGCTGGAAACGAGATTCAGTTGTTGTTGTTTTTTAATAATTAAGGAAAAGGGAATGGCGAATTCTAATTCGAACGCAAGAGTTAAATAATTAAGCCAGTTCTTTAGTGGCTAATTAATTCAGCGCTGGTGGACAATTTCAACTAGTTTGTTAATTTCTGTGTTAGGCCCCTCGTACAGTTTCTATTTTTTCTCGTTGTCACAAATGCCAATAAACTTGATTTGCCTTTTGATTTCAATGAAATCTCCACTCGAGCATTGCCGTTTGCTACTTTCATACCAATCCAAACCGATGATGATAAAGTTAATCAGGAGTCAAGCTCATAAATTTCATGTTTGCTAGGATAGAAAGTTGAATAAAAAACAAGTGACAACAAAGCGTCGAAGTCCTTCAGAAGTGTCCTCTTGAAATAGTGTTAAAGTTCTTCACGTGATATTCCCAAAAATGTAACTTTGTTGCCAAATACGATTCCTCTGTTACAATAGAGGACAAGCTTCGTCAGGATTTGCTACTTAAACTCCTCCGCAAACTTTTAAGAGTCAAGGCATTTTTCTTGTCTTTTCGTTTTCGGACGTTGAATTTTTTATGAAAACGGTTCCCGAAATAGAGGAAACCCGTCAGCGTCCATGGCGAATCGGGAGATTTAGCGTGAGTCTGATTGACAGTATTTCTTTTGAAAATTGGCAGCGAACTCCCGAATTTCAGAACAATTAATCACAATGTCGTCGACCACTTCAATATCCCTTCTCACAGGATTCTGAAATCGTGACATATGCACTCGGCATGCGAGGTCGACTTTCATTAGTCAAAAACAGGTTATACAGCGTTCTAGTAACCAGTCAATGCATCCTTACCTTCCTGTCTGACCATATAGCCAATGTCACCTCTTTCAATATATTGGTCATTTACAATACTGCAGTGACTGAATTCGTGAATATTGTTACAACAATCAAAATCTTCTATATCGAATTCATTTATTTTCTTTTGGCATCACGAATCAGCATTACGAAAACCTTTTGTTAAAACATCATCTTTCCCTTATTTCTCTGATCCATATTTTGAGCGTTTAATGCTCAATGAGTTTAATGTTGTCGCGCCGTAACAATCCCAAACTATTTATTCGGCTTAAGATTAAGTATCACTAAATACTTTGACATTTGTGAATCCACCGATTTGTAGTAAGTTATTATGGAACAGGAGAAGGAACATTTTGGTAGTGGTGGCATTTCTGGTGCCTTGAATCTCTCTTTTGACTTCCGGAAGTGTAGAATGTCCAGAATGTTTTGATGAATACTTGTGAGGTGCCTAATCGTCGTGATGGAGGCAGGTGGGGAGGTTGACGACGAAGAAGACGTTGAGTTCGAAGAGGGATGCCATGAGGAGGAAGAGGGCGTAGAGGATGAGGGCGATGAAGCCGACCTTCCTGTCGAGGACGTACTTGTTGGCGGCGAGAATGACGTAGAGGACGATGAGTGATGTGATGAGCATAAGGGCCGAGTACTCAAGGCCAAGGGAGTTGATCTGGATGTAGGGCTCAAAGGGATCGTTGGAGATGATGGATGCTTGGATGAGCCAGGGGAGGCCGAGGCAGATGAGGATGTCGAACGTATTGGAGCCGATCGAGTTGGACAGGGCCATCGTTCCCAGACCTGCAAACAATAAGCGAATTACCACCAAATCATCTAATCAAACAAAGGAATCCCTCCAACAGTCCTTAATCTTCTTCTGCAAAAATTTATTGTGCCCACAAATCAATAGAAAAGTCATTAATGTCAGTAACCGCAAAACTTTGTAGGATTTCGTTCTCGTGTGGGGTCACCAAGGGCCAAGGCAAGGCTCGAGTGGGCGGAGCATCCGTCTCCAATCCTTGCGTCTAATTCAGGTGGAATTTGGATGTGACGTTGATTGAAGACATTTTGGATTATTTATTACACAAAGGAAATTAGCTGGGGCCTGATTATATGAAGCAACTTCACAGAATCAGCAGAGAAAACGATTGTGAAAATAAAAGTTGGCTTTGCTTTGGAAGGAAATCGAAACTCGAAAATGTAAATTTTCAATAATGGTCAAAGTGAAAGTAGCATAGACTGGATTTTCTCCTTCATTTTTATCAAAGGCTTTTTTTTAACCTTGAGCTTTTGCAAGAGATTTCGACTGTTGATGATTTAGATGATTTAGCGACGAATGGCGTTACCTTGTCTGGAGACAATGAGTGACGAAACGACTTCTGGAATGGAGGTTCCAGCGGCAATGAACGTGAGTCCCATGACAGAGTCTGGAATCTTGAAGGTGTGACCTAGGGTCATCCAGGAAAACCATAAAGAAAGGAGAACTTAGACTTTCAAATAAGAGCGGATGCTGGGGCAGCCCTCCCGTGCCTTTATGATTATGGCGTCCATTGTCATAAAGTAAATAGAAATCGTCATTTAGAGGGAAGACAATGGAAGGGAGTTTCCTTATTCGAGGCACTGGCCAAGCCCACAAAAGAAATTCTAATTATTACTTTTACTTTCTCAGCAGGAAGTATGCAACCATAAATTTAGAGGGATGGCAAATGCTTTTCACGATCTCACTTTCACCTGCACTTCCCCCGGTCCACGAAGGCTGATTGAGCATCTGCCTTGGACACAGTGTCATTTTGTATAGCGGGCAATTGACACTTTTGGGATTGGACAATTTGAGTTCAGAACGAAACCTAGCATGTTCAGGATCAATTAAAGTCATAAAGTGGAGAGAAAGTGAAATGGCATGGCGTTGTGGTGGGAAGGATTTGATGGTCGCTGGAATCCTAGCTGTCCCTGGAAAGCTAGAATTTTAGTTGCCCCTAAAAAGCTGGAGGACACACGAAACCTTACCGATGATGGTCATCATCCAGTTGACAATGTAGGAGAGGACGCCGATCCAAACGATGCACATTATGAAGGTTAATGGAAACCATCGGCGCCACTTGGTTTCACGACAGTCAGGAATCGTGAAGGTGTAGGTGGCTCTGATTGGCCAGCACACGAACCACTCCACCCAGCCACGAAACCCGTGACCCCATGGTAGTTTTATCAATGAAAATTCGTCTAAAAAGAATAAGAAATTATTAGTAAACTTGTCATATTTAGCAAAAACAGGTTTTCATTTTATACTAAAAGTTTCTCAGACTTGTGTAACTTTAGACATGTTCTTTGGTAGTAAAGTGTTCAGCGAAGCATTATCGGAAGTAATAGAAGCATTTCCGCTTCCCATTCTACCTTTCTCTTCCTCAGCGTATTCTTCCGCGTTTTTCAGCGCCTCTGCAACGACCGCCTGTTCCTTGGCCTCCAGTGCATCGTTGTACTGCTCCACTCCCAAATCCGCTTCACGATCCTCTAGCGCTTCAAAATCCTCCAACTTCAATTCCCCATCGCCTTTGAGATCAATGCCTGGAGGTGGCTCCGCCCTCAATTTCTCTCGCTCTGCTTCCTCACTTTCTACTGCAACGACCCGCAGTCCAAAAGACGTATCTTTGGGCTCACCGTGTAACCGGCGGCACTTCCGTTGGAACCTTTTTACTATCTTCTCGCACTTCCTTTTGAACTTTGAATTGTTGTACATACCTGTGCACATGTTGTAAAAATGATTTTCATGATTTCCTAATTAATTTTGAAATTAATAATGTTGCTACCTATAATATAAAGGCCGTAGACGGAAACGAGGAGGAGCGCTTCATACCAGTAGATTGCTTCATCCCGAAGGCAGAAGAGCAAAAGTAGGACGGAAATGGAGTAAAAGAAGCAATCGCGTGTTATGGAGTACCATTCCAGGGGAACGATCTAAACCGAAACAATTTAAAACTGGAGAAATGTCGTGGGGCTTTCTGTGACCATTATTTTTGAAGAAAAAAAAGTTTCTGATCCGTTACCATTCCTGCTCCTAATCCACAAACGGCGCAAACGGCCAAAATATTAAAAACTGCACTTCCCACGATGGTTCCAATTCCAATATCTCCGTGCGTTATGAAAGTGCCGATGATATTTGTGAAGAGTTCTGGGGCTGAAGTGGCTGTAACGAAATGAGCGTTACATTTTTGTCAACGAGATTAACATTTTTTTATTTGCTCTTATACCAATTGCCATAAACGTGGCTCCAGCGACGTCGCTGGGCATATCCAGCTCTTCGCAAATACATTCCATTGACGGTACAAAGTAATCGTCGCAGACGAGGGCGAGCGCATAGAAGATGTACATGGAAACAAGGAAATGAACAACAACGAATCCCTGCTGGCGCTGTTGCGGCGTGAAAAGATCTTCGGGGAAATCATCGATTCCAGGGGGTGTGCAATTTACACCTGGAACCTCAAATTCGCTGTATTTTTTCCCACGGTACTGTAATTTTTTCGACACGGTGTTTTTAACCTCGACTCCTCCTGAAATTTAAACACGGTTAAAAACACGCAACACTGTTTCAAAATACCACCGTTTCACGCATTACCATCACTTTTGTTTTCTTTTTCGGCAATTCCAGAACCAAGTTCAGTAATTTCATCCCCTTCGGCCGTCAGCGAAACGGCTTCTGCGCAGAAACTCCGGGAAGACTTAACGCCCGGCGTCTCATCGAAACTTAAACTATAGAATAGGAAAAGCAAGGTCCAAATTGCAAACACAAAATTTCTCTTTATCCTAAATCTTCGCTTGAGTCGCTGCGCGGGTGTTGTTGACCCATGGTCATGAGCTCCCTCTGATTTTTCTTTGATCGCCATTTTGACTGTCATTTTGTTTCAGACTTAAAATGTGTCCAGTATTCCACTATTTTAGGAATTATGATCCATTGACTTTGGGTAAAAGCAGATTCAAGCAGAGTAGCTCTCTGCTCATTTAAATTCCGGACGCTGCTTCTTACTGGAATCTCTCCACAAACGCGTCTCGAGCGTACTTAAAATTCTCCAGCGTTTCGCCGCACTTTGGACAGAGGTACTTGGGGCAATACTTGAAAACTTTGGAATATAGTGCACCTCAACTTGCATTGACTAACTGGTGCTACTAGTTAGTTTGGATTGAGCATGTTGCAAGAGGGTTGCTAGAAGTCGATTAGTGCTAATGCTTGAGTCCGTTTAAGTGGAGTGATGAGATAAGTGGAAGACAATCACAACAATGGAGAACATGCGGAGATGTGATTAGGAAATTCTCATTATTCCATAACCTTTATCAGGACAAACCTGTTCCGCTGGAAATTGTAAACAAACTAACATCGCTGCCAGTTAATCTTGAGATTATTAGCAAACGAACGAGGGTTGATCCCATGGGTGAGTTAAGTCCCAAAGCGATGATCTGTCCTCTGCAATCCGTCACTTGATGCACGAAAATTGGAATTCGGCCTCCAATGTGAAATTGGCAAATATTTTGTGGCCAAAAGAGACGTGTTACGAATTGTTTGTTGATTTAGGTTTTACAGATGGCTCTAAGCCTCAATTCTGTATCAAAGTACTGCGGTTAAGTTCTCGATTGACGTCAAGCATGCATTGTCTCCACTCTCCAAAATGTGCTGGAGGAGCATTTCGGTCGAAGGTTACGAGAATAGTGGGCCAAGTGGGTGATACCCTACTATTTTGGCGTAGAGTCATCGTTTCAAATTTGTGGAAAAAATAATTTTAAAAAACTCCGCTTTGAACCTTATAGAGCGTCAATTTATATACAAGCTCAACTTTATGAATATCAAATTGAAACGCGGCTCGATAGCCTTTGTTAAGGGACAATTTTGTTGCTTTCTACACTGATTTCGCGAAATCTTCCAAAAAATCAATGGTGCTGGAAATTAATGATATTCTGGTCCAAGCTCTTATCCTTGTTGGAAAGTAACGGTACTCTTTTCTATTTCGGGACAATGACCTCAGCGGTCAAAGGGCAATGACTTATCTCTCAAAATACAAATTAGTGACGTACGTTCGTATCCTCACAAAATGCATCATTCATGAGAATCTTATTTGACAAAATAATAATTGAGTGAAATGAGTTGCATTTCGTGAATTATCAAATAATAAAAGATCTTATTTTGGACTTTAACAACGATAGCTCCAGTTCGTAATTTAAAGTAGACTCTATCCCTTACTGAATTGGTATATGAGTTAATTTTTTAATTATTGACGTTTTGAAAATTGGAAGAATAGTAGGCGCTTATGCTATGGTTATTTCATTTCCAAGTTTGTAATGAGAAATTGTGGGGTTCCAAGCTTGGTACGGGTACACCCACCTCGCTGTTCCCTCAATCTTCTGTGATATGTAGGAAGTAGAAATGTAATAGAGATCATCTGCTTGAGGTTCAATTAGCTAAATCGTGATTAATTAGTTAACTATAATCTGCTTAAGCGGTTGAGGTGTGACATGGGGGCCTCCTTCGGTACAGTTTTTGACATTTTGTTCTTCACGGCGATGGGAGTGTACTTCATTGGGGGAATGGTCCTTCGGCGGTGTTTAAGGGGGGCTGAAGGCTACGAAATGATTCCACATTACTATTTCTGGGTTGACTTACCGCTGCTAATTCGGGTACGATACTAAATTAATTATTTAGTTTATACTTTTTATTTATTTATTTTATATAAATTCGTCGTATATAATTTAATTGTGGGTTACATTATATAGGATGGGATTCTATATTCCGTTAACGGATGTAAGCCAGAAATGACCTACGAGCGAATATGAGCCACAAATACTAAAACGCTGCGCTGATAAAAAAAATGCTTCTAACTTCTGAGACAAGATAGTGATACAATCTTCAAAGATGGACGTTTTGCTAAAAATGTGATCTTCATCCAGTCCAAAAATATTTGTAATTTATTATTTCTCTATTAGAACCTAGAGCTTTCATAATTATTAATTAATTCATATATTCCTGGTGGCAGGCTTAAGCTTAGTTTGAAGTAATTAAAAGCTTCAAGTATGTAAATGTGTATCTAATTTTTATTTTATTTAAGAGTGAAACTTCAAACTCCTAAAAAGAAGACTCAATTAAGAAATTTAGGACTATGTCAATTTCTGAACGATTTGAAGTGACTGATTTATTTACACAAGTTGATATGTTGGTATTCCACCACATCAGCATCCTGCCTTGGATCTTCCAACAATGGATCTGACATCTTCCTAATTTCTAAGTCATAGTGTATGTCTAACGTTAATTAACTCCTTGTCTTGGTTTGGCTAATTAATAGAAATGGCTGCCCCTCGACTTTTCGGTTCACGCTGAAAGGTTGATTTTGTTGACGGCTCCTACGAATTCTTCGCCCTGGAAAACAAGATCAGTTAACAAGGGCCAGAGAACAGTTAGGATAAAAGCTGTGCTGGATTAAGTAATAGGTTTCGGAATACTTTACCTTGAAGAATTGAACAAATTGTTCGGCAATTTCCTCGCAGACTCGGACTTGAGCTTCCGATGTACTAGCACCAAGATGCGGTGTGCAGACCATTTTGGGGTGTCCCAAGAGTTCCCTGCGAATTACAATTAATTCATTAAAGTAATTAGTTTGGTGACTCCCGGTTATGTCAAAACATTTCAATGCATTTAAATCTCACTTGTAGAAGTCCCTCTTTGGTGGTTCCTCTACGAAGACGTCGAGTCCTGCACCGCCGCACTGTCCGGTAATGAGATTGCGCAGAAGAGCCTCCTCGTCAATGATGCCTCCGCGAGCTACATTGACAACTCGAACGCCCTTCTTGCACTTCATGAATACTTCGTCATTGAGGAGATCTAAAATCAGCATTGCCTAAGTTCACCACCGCTTGTTCTACGATTGAAATAACGTTTAAAACAAATTCAAAAGTGAAAACGTACGCTTGGTTTGTGGGATGAGCGGCGTGTGGACGGTGATGTAGTCTGCCTTGGGCCAGATCTCTTCAAGGGACATGCTCTCAACGCCAAATTCCTTGGT